>JANKKI010000008.1:1800000-2007500 GCA_025175665.1 Cinchona pubescens | reverse complement strand
CATTCAGAGACACAATGCCAAAGATTTGTCAGTTTTCAATTCAGCCCTGTAACACGTACGTGGTTGATACGGATTGAAAGCGTCTGTAGCCTTAGTTTTGGTACCCTTTAATACCGCCTATTATATTTCGCCACGTGGAATCAAGGCAACTAAACGCAATAATCCTTCACTGAAATAAAATTCAAATAAAAAACAAATTCCAAACAAAAATATTCAATGGTTGAGAGATTTCAACTAAAAGATGATTTCCGTAGTTTCGCAATTGGCTAGTGGGCACAAGATTACATGAACAAATGGACATCAATTGGTAAGATAATAAGAAGTAAGAACCCATTGTCAATGCTTCTAACGAGATAAACGCGGAAGGCAAAGATTTAGATAAATTCGGTATTTAATTTTATTTGTAAATTCTGTAGTGTAAATTAAATTTAGAAAATTTATGACTATTAGCTGATGTAAGTAAGATTCTTAAGATTCAGGTAAGATCAAAGCCACTGTCAAATTTTCAACGTGGAATCTCTTGTGTGTGTTAGTTTGGGTGGAAAATATACTTTTGGCATGAAAAAATTATTTTTCATATAATTTTCGTATGTAATAATATATATTGTTATCAGTTTAAAATAAAGATATTTTAAAATAAAATTTTTTAACGATTTCATCTTTAATTTTATAAATACAAGTTAAAAGAACTTATAATAATAGTAATAAATACTTTACAAGTAATTATGGTTAATAAAAGATTAATTTTGTTCAAAATTAAATGATAGTACAATGTAGTAGTAAAATATGCATAATGATGGTTATATTAGTGTGGGACCCATGCTTAAGAGAAAAAATAATGGAAAAGAGTTGAAAACGAAAATAAGTTTAGCAAATTAAATTATAAAAGTAAATATTTGAAATTTAATGTCACTCTTGAATTATGTAGAAAATAACTTACACTCAAAAATTTCGTCAATTATTTTCAGTCAGAGAAGAAAAATTGGAAAATATTTTACACCAAAGAATATTTTTCGGTATTTGACACCTAAAAAATTTCTAAAAAATATTTTTTTAAAAATATTTTTAGTCCAAATGAACACATCCTAAATATAGAAATTTTAATTGATTATCAGAAACCATTACCAATTACTCATTAATTCCCTTGCAAATTGTAAAAAGATTGATGCTATCTCTCTGGGTTACCGCTCCATATCTAGATATTGTAATATTCTCCGAGTTCATAGCCATCCGCTCACTTCAAGGAAGGGAGACGGATTGATTTAATTCATGAATTTGTTAGTTTTTTTACGGGATTGGTTTATAATTAGCTAGAAGAATTTTGGGAAAAAAATAACATAACAAATTTGTATGAACTGAGAAAAAATGAATGTGTATGGAGTACGAACGGGTTTTCATCTCCTCGTTGACCCGATCCACCCTTTTATGCAAACAGTGAAAAAGGCACACCTTACAATTGTACAATTTTAAAAAAAATTATAAAAAAAAGAAAAAAAATAAGAAGTGAAAATAAGGGAATTATAAGTGATTAGTGGGTAGTTAGTAGTTACACATGAGGTATCAATTGAAATTAATTATGTAAATAAGGTAAAATTTAACAATACATATAATGACACCATACCCAACTCTTACTTATACTTTATATATAGTATAGATAATGTGGAAGAGTCAGAAGTTATCACGCGCCTTTTAGAAATGGTATGTTACATGGCGAAATATAATGGGTGGCACACAAAAGGTACTGGAATTTAAGGTTCGTTTGGTTCATATAATGATATAAGATTGAATAATTAATCACATGTCAATTTGATTTTTGAGTTGGTTTCTTTGATATGAGATTATTATCCCAACTAACTAATTTAATCCCTTGTCAAAGGGATAAAATAATACCATGGCAGATGTGGTATTAGTTATCTTGGGAAGACTCTTACATGGGATAACAAAAAATTTTGACTATTTTGTTCCTAATAAATTGTAGGGTTAAAAGCAAAATGCCCCCTCCAACTATTACTTTAGTTGTATAATAGTCAGTGGTATTTTTTCTAGTTTTTTAATACACCCTTGATGTTATGGTCAATTATTTAAAATATCTTTTTTGCTAGAAATTGACCATTATACCCCCAAGACATTAGTTAAGTGAAATGTCATTTTCTTTTCCTTTATTTCTTTTCTCTCTTGTTTTTCAATTTATTTTTTTTTAACAATGAGAAAAAGGATTAGAACTGTCTCTTATACACATCTAATTTGCAATGAATTAGTAATACTAAAATTAATGAATAAAAATCTACAAAAAGATAACTGAAAAACTTAAAGAATTTATTCTAAGTATACTTTTAGGATGATTGTTTACATGTAATATGTCATTTGCTTATATGCATCTAGATGTACCTGTCTCTTATACACATCTAGATGTGTATAAGATCAATCCTTCAGAAGAAATATACTTCTAAAGACAATTATAATTATACAAGTGCATAATAAAATATGGTAAAAATTAAATCATAAGACGCATGTAAAATTAGATGTTATAGTTAAAAAAATATTAAAAGCAATATAATTTTTTAGCAACAGAGAAAAAAGGATTAGAAAGATGTGTATAAGAGACAGGTTATATGGTATATCAGGTCAATTACAAAAGAAAATGACAAATCACTTAACTAATGTATTGGGGGTATAATGGTCAATTTCCAACAAAAATGATATTTTAGATAGTTGACCACATGCCAAGGGTGCAAAATGCCTATTAAAATTGTTGAAGGGGTATTTTGCGCAACTAAAGTAATAGTTGGAGGGGGCATTTTGCTTTTAACCCTAAATTTTATGACCTACATCATATGATGTCATGTTAGATTATAAGAGTATTCATAAATCGACATTAGGTCTATATGTTATGTGAGATCTTACTTTGTCCACTTAGTTCTTAGAAATATTACTTATCATTTGGTCCTTTTATGCATGTAATTGACCTGATATATTTATAACAATTATGTCTTTAAAAATTTAAAAAATACAAAATTTGACTACCTAATTACACAAATACCCTTACAATGAGTAGAATAAGAGAAAAAATCATTTTATATTAGACTTTAATGTATAAAGTTAAAAATTTAAATTTCAAAAATAAAAGACAGCTTATTACACATATACACATGTAAATAATACAGATGCAGTACAAGTGCTTTATTATTAGTTCATAATACATAATTGATATCAATATATGCATATACACATCTAAATATTGGGTAGCTAATTATTAATCATCTAATATTAATACTCGAACTAGTAACATTATTAATAGCTTGTATATCCAATTTATATGGCTCAAAATGAATTAGGTTAACATGCTTTTTTGGTTAGTGTGTCAAGATGGATACCTCTAATTATTCTATGTAATAACAATTTATTTAATTATCACATTTATTTTTAGTATATTATAATTATATTAATATTATTTGTTGCATTACCAAAAACAAAGTGTAAATTTAGGGGTATATTAGTTAGTAAAAATAATAATCCGATATCATCTGATTCCCAACCAAATATAAGATGGTTATCATTTTTTAAATATGTCATGAAATTCAATATTTATCAAATAATGGATAATTGTACTAATTTTTCGGGGATAACTCATCTAAAAATTAATTGTACGAGGATGAGATAACAGTTTGCTAACCAAACGGATCCTTAGGGTACTAAAAATTTGAACCCGGTTGTTAAGCCCTCTTCCAACTTTATGAAAACCTTCGGTCTCCGTATTAATGTATTATGGGTAGGGATGGCAATTTGGACGCGACACAAACGCGTGATAGTCGACATGAAATTAACAGATCTAAATACGATTCGAATTTAATTGACTTGTTATCATATCGACGCGTTAATGACTTGAAATAAAATTGGTCGTGTCGTGTCAATTCACAGGTTAACCCAATAACTCATTAAGATATCCAGTAACTTGAGACAATTCGTTTAACCTGTTAAAATTCGAGTCACCTAACACGACCCAGTAAATAACTAGGGTATTTATGAAATTTAACCCAATAACTATAATAACAAACACACCCTTGTCAACCTTAATAACAACAGGTTAATGGTTATTATGTCAATAGGTTAATGAATTATCGTGTTATTCAGATAAATTAAGTAATTGTAGTTATAGTGAAAACACTTATCGGGTTATATGGGTCGTGTCGGTTTAACCAGTTAACAAACAAGTCATGATCCGACATGACATGAAAGCTTAATGGATCATATCCAAATTCAAGGTTTATGACACGAATCCGATAAAAATCTGATACGAACCATTGTTACTTGACAATGTAGATTGACCTAATTATGGGGTTAGATATTATAATTTGTTGAGTAACCATCATATCTCATGCGTACAATGGTTAAGTAACACTTTGGCCCCAGCTAAGTGGTAATTATATTTTAAAGGATTAAATTAAAGTAATATATATTTTGTCTTCATTTATATTATTTATCTTTTAAAAATTTTACAATATCAAGAAAATCTAGTTAAATAATTAAAATGTCCTTAGTATTATATTTTTATTTTTTATGTATTTAATTTTAATGTTCGATAATTATAAAATAATTAGAAAAAATAGACTAAAATAACAAATTGATGTCTTTGACTTTATAGAGTGACATCGTTAGAAAATATTAAATTAAATTACATCCGACGTTACAATTTGCATAGGTTAAAGAATATATTTAAATATAAAATACTAATAAAAGTAAAAAAAATCACACAAAATTTTTTTTTTTATAGAAAATGATTGTCACACAATACCTTTGAAGAAAAAAAATTCAATAGAAAACAAGTTCATTGGGAATGGGAATTGTTCTACCAATAAATATTTGAATTCGAAATTTTATCAAATGAAATTAAAAAATTTTAAAAAAGTTTGACCAAGAAATATATTGAAATATTATGCAGCTTATTTTTTCTTATTTTTAAATAATTGTCACACACTATAAAATTTAAATACATAAAAAAATAAAAATATAGTCCCAACTACCAAGGATATTTTTGTAATTTAATTAAATTATCTTAATGGTTCTAAAATTATTAATGGAAGCAAAACGTATATTATATTAGTTTAGGGAGACAAAGTGAAATTGTTCACCTAATTTAAGAGGGTAAAGTGTTATTAACCCCAAACTAATATTATACAGTAAAACGTTTAAAGTCTAATAAGAAAAATATCATACTATAATTTTTCATATTATATTAACACTTATTTCGTTCATACACTTTTATTTATCACTTTATATAGATGAACTATAAATTAAATTACTAAAAGGTTATATGAACTTCTAAAACACAAGATTGAGGAAAAAATGTAAGCACATATACTAAATATAAATATAAATTCATATAACCTTTTAGGTTATTTATATTAAATTTTGATAGTGTAAAGTGATAATGAATAGATAGTAATATCTCTTATACACATATAGATGTATTTGTAATACAGTGCAATTTAGGACCTCGTCCAAAAGCTCGCGCAGGAGAATATCCAAAGGTAAATGTCCATATAAATATTCAATTATAATTCTAATTAGTATACCTGAGACATGGTTCTTGGAGCCCTAATTTAATGTCTTTTATACACATCTATATGTGTATTGAGGCAGGTTTTATATAATCCAATTGGGACTTAGGCACATCAGGTAAGAAATGATGAATAATGATACAAATTTAATGCTTCTAAGAACGAAGTGGACAAAGTTTCAAAGTGGACAAACTTCGCTTAATATGATTGTAGATTTTTTTTACTATCATGTTAAGGGATATTTCATTAGGCTTAAGAGTTGATAAAGTATAAATTTTTAAAATATATAATATCGTACTATATTAATCTTTAGAACACAATGAGATAATTCTCTTAATTGAATTATAAAATTTTCTTATAAAAAAATTTATCAATAATGTTTTCTCTCTTTTGTTTTTGAAATTTTTTTTATTGAGGTCAAGTCAATTTTGGAACTTAAAAACCAGAAATTATTATTTGTGTCCTGATTTGATATGATTGTTGAATAGCCAGGACAAATGTTGGAGTACTAGTGCTCTGGAAGCTGATGCTATCATATCAGTATTAGTTAAAGCTGTCTGGTCCAGATTCTCTCCACCAACAAGGCTGTTGTGGACAAATTGGCTTCAAGAAATAGTGAGGATGCTAAGCTGGCTAATATTTTAGAGGAGATTATCAACTTGAGTGATTCGTTTTTTAAGTGTTATTTTTCTTGAATTTCTGAAAATTTTCACCTCACAATTTCGCTTCTTTTGCTTTTAGACTGATTGCTGTGGTTAAGACAGTTAATTGGCTTGTGAGTCACAATTTTGTAAAGTCCAATTCCGTCTTGTAAATTTATTTTGATTTCGTGCCTTAATAGAGTCTTGGATTTCGTACCTTAATAGGATCAGTTTAAACTCCTAAATGTAAAACTCATATTTTACTCACAAAATTATTTAGATTTTCAACTTTAATCGAATTGGCCTAATATCACATTATTTAATAAATTTTTTTATAATTTATTTTTTAAAATTTTAATTTTTAAACTTGGTTAACATAATTATGGAATAATATGTACCACATATGTCAATAAACAACTATTGATTATATCATTGAGTGACAATATTTCAACTATAAATTAACTAATAATGTTGGGTTATTATTTTAAGTTACCCGAGTTTAGTTAAGTTAAAAGAATACTAAAATCATTAACTATTATCTACAAAAATTTTAGTTGTAATATTTAATTTAAAATAAAATCAGTATTATATATATATATATAATACACACACACATAGATCGAATTTTAATCGGGTTGAATTTATATAAAATTCAAATGACAATCAACTCATAATTTAATTGAACTTAATATTTAAATTTAAATTCAGTTCAATCTACTTTAATGTAAGATTCAATACTTTATTTATCGAACCAGACAACCCGAACTTGGACCGACGCGACTCCATTAACAATCCTTGCTGTGGTGGTCTGCGAAGATAGTTTTCTAGGTGGTTTACTGAAACCATTCAAATGTAATTGAACTAGATACTCCATTTTGTATTTGTTGTTCATACATACATAATATAATTTTTTTTTACCATTTGAAAAAAAAATATCTTTATTTGTGTCTTAGCCCGAGTTCAAAGTCATGTTTATTTCACGATTTTTTATTTTTTATTTTTTAAATTACTATGAAAAAAGACAATGGAAACACTGACCGGGCTACTGTCCATTGGGTGCGTAACGGGTAAAGATTTGGACTTGCCGGCAATTTAAACGATTCTTTAGCACTCATGGCTTAACGTGACAATTCTCTTAGTGTGGAAATCAATTCTAAACACATTTTTTTTTTTTTTTTTTTGCCAAAGATTGGAATTAAAGAATTTACGATTTTCCAAAAAAAAAAAAAAATTGAATTGAAGAATTTATTATCTAAATAAATAAAAAAACACTTGCGTGTTCTCATATTTGCCACTAAAATGCAATCTTTTGTTAGATAGCGAGGAGATGGTCGACAACTTTATTTCTTTTGTGCAAGTAGGCCCGTAGGTAACCCTAAAATAAAATAAAATAAAATAAAATAATGTAGGGCCGCAGGTCACAGAAACTATTAGCGTTATCAAGCAGCATTATTTTTATGATGCTTAAAAAATTTAACTAAGCGTTTGTTAAAAAAAAAAAAAAAAAAATTAAGACTATTGATATCATAAAGGTATAGCTTCAATTTACAATTGGAAGCATTTAAAAAAAAAAAATTACAATTGGAAGCATGCAGCGTAGATTGTGCCTACGCAATTTAGCTTAAGAAATACACTAAAATGTGATTAATTAACTGTATATGATTTAATAAAATTTTACATTCTCTTTTAAATAATTATTTTTTTATATTTTAAATATTTATACAGTATAATATTAAATATTTTAAAAATTACAAATTTTTAAAACCAATATAATGATTCCTAAAAAAAGTTATTGAATTCCCTTATAATTTCACTAATTGAGGAATTCTATAGTCCCTTTTAGGAAACCATTTCCTTCATTTTAAGAGCTTATAAAGTATAAATTTTTTAAGCACATAATATTGTACTGTACAAGTATTCAAAGCCAAGGGAATGGTTCCCTAAAAGAGACCATAGAATTTTTCTAATTTTTAAGTGGGCATTAAGGTTGATGTTATGTAGCATTGTGTTTGGACAGGGAAATTTGGGTGAATTTATTTGGAATCTTAATCAATAATAAGTTATTCAAACAACTTAATTGATTTAGTTATGAATTTGAAATCTATTAATAACTGAGAGTGTGATTTTAATAATTAAATGAGTGAATTTAAAATTCACTCATATTTCATGTCATTTCAAATCCATCCAATTAAAATTCAATTATTATTAAATATTTTTCTCAATTTAAATCCATTCATCCAAACACAATATTAACGTAATCAATGAACATGGAGGCATCCTATGTTGAAGGTGGAATTGCGTGAACCTTTTTGCAATATCACGTTGAGATAGAAAACCAAAATCAACAATACGTGTTCGTGTTCACGAGCTTGGGAACTTTAGAAATGGTTCAAATTCGGCATTTTTCTAAAGTCCCGACTCCAGAAGCTGATCCATGCAACTATTATTTAATCTACTATTATTTTGATATTATTAAAATAATATTATATTTAATTTTTGAGATATTCTAATATCTGCTAAATAAAAAGACTGTTAAAAAATATATTTAAATAATAATTATAAAATAACCCTTAAAAAAATAATAAATAAAAATTCATTATAACGCAGTTATATATTTTTTATACCTAGGATTGAAAAAGTAATAGAAAACTAATGCAACGGCTCAGTTGGTTATATGAAATGAAACTTGCTGTTGTTCTTATTATTCATAAGTTTTCACAGATGTAAATACCATAATCTTAATTAACTGTTTGGTTAGAAACAAAAAACATATAGTAATATTTATATAAAAAGGATTCTTGTCTTAGTTTTTGGAAAAAATTTCCCGTATTGTCTTCATAATCCCAATTCAAAATGCATAATCTTTTTATATCTTGTTTAATAAGATGGTATTTTAAGATAATCTAGTATAGGGTTGTTATGCAAAGTAAATACTATGTCGAACTAACTGTGCTTATTTATTATGTAAAAAAATATCATATAGTATCTCCAATATAAGGCCAGGAGGGCATAGAATATATAATCTGAAAAATGGGGATATACACTTGTACAATATGAGCAACTTGTGTGATTATTCAAAGTTTGGTAAAGTGAAAATACAATTGAATAGAAATTTTCAGTCATGGAATTGTGAACCATGGCCACCTCAGCCCAAAGAAAGAATTATAGCACAAGTCAATTATATAAGAATGGGGGTCCTAAGGATGAGACTTCCTGGTTTGATTAGCAATCCTATCTATGATCCTGTATTTCTGCCATTGCCACTTTTCTTAAAACTTATTTTTTTTACTAAAAGATATAATAATGAGAGTGTTAGATATGAAATTATTATTATTATTATTATTATTATTATTATTATTAAAGTTAAGACGTAAGGTCATTTGCGCAATAATACTTATAAATTGTTTACTAAATAAAAAATTGAAGGTATCTAGTATTAAATCACGAACTCATATAATAACTTTGCTGCTTTTGAACAAATTTGTGTTTGCTGTTACCAACTGTATGAATTAATACTAACGAGAAATTTTATGGCGGTTAACAGTAATTATTGAGTATATTTTGTAATTGATTCTCAATCAATAAAAGTCTTCTATTTAAAGTGGAAAGTCAATAATTCTAAAAAATAAGAGAGTTATCTTATTCACAAAAAAAAAAAAAAAGTTACATTTTAAAATATAGATTCTTTTTTATTAAAAAATAATAATTATTTTTTAACTAAAATAAAATGTTTCCCTACTAGCAAGCAGCCGGCACAAACCAAAGAAAGACATCACTAATTGTTACACTATATTTGGTGGTGGATTAAATTTTAAAAAATTTATAAAATCAACTAATATAAGTAAAATATTTTAAAATTTAATTATGACTATAGCATATAAATAGGATAAAAAATCAATTCTACAAATACGTAGTTACTTACAGCAAAAGACAAAGGCCATCCGCTGTTTTAATCCTCAATCCATCTTCCTTCCGCACCTTAATGGATTTAGGAACCTCATAGAAACTTCCGAAATCCATCGAACGGACACCTAGTTTGGACTTTGACTGTTCCAACCACCTCTTCACCAATCACACCATTATATCTCTCTTTCTATATATAGTCCTCTCATGTCTCTCCCCATAGAGGTCAATTCACAGATTAATTAAACCTCAAACTGTCTCTTAGTGCAAGAAGATCGCGAGATCAAAACTTTTTTGAAGCCCACAAAAAAAAAAAAAAAGCGAAAAATCATGAGTGGTCAAACGTTATTTCCAGTGGTCAGTTCCAACTTTTTCCAAAAAGTTGTAATTATGCAAGATGCGGCTCTCAGTTTCCATTTGCCATAATAAGCAAGCCAAGAAAGCTTTCCACGAAAAAAACCTCAAATGGTGGGGTGTTTAGAGTGAAAGCCAGGGCAGCATTTTACGTTCCATCTCAGAGCCCGGCGGCGGGGAGTTTCTATGATTTGCTTGGAATTTCAGAGACGGGTTCGATTTCAGATATCAAGAAAGCTTACAAACAACTAGCAAGAAAATACCACCCGGACGTGTCACCGCCGGACCGTACGGAGGAGTACACTAGAAGATTTATTATGGTACAGGAGGCGTACGAGACGCTGTCTGATCCACACACTAAAGCTTTGTATGATATGGATTTAGCTCGGGAATTGCCTTTGGCTTTTTCTAAAGGAAGAAGATACGAGGTACTACTATATATATATTTATTTTAAAAAAAGAAAAATTTTATATTGTATAAATATTTCCCAAAATAGTATTTTAATTGGGTTATATATATATATATTTTTAAGATAAAATAATATTGTGATTAATTAAATTAAGTGAAATTTGTTGATCAATGTTTGGAACAGAGAATGGATGAAGTAGCGGAATGGAGAATTAGGTGGCAAACTCAACTGGATGGGCTGAGGCTGAGAAGCATGCACGAGGATTCTGTCTCTATTAGAGGAGGGAAAACGTCGTCGTGGGGATCTCGAATGCGGCGAAAGATAAATGATATTTTTGATCTTGGATTTAATTAATTAAATATTGTATTAATTAATTAGTTAGGATCATTATTGTGATTCTTGCTCTAACATGCAATATTAATTTAAATGTACGTATCCTATGTAGCCCGATATATCTGTACAACAAAAGTTTTGTGAAATGTTAATCCATTTGGAGATGATTTTAAATTTTTAACTCATTGATTACATTTTGACAAATATCAGTCGACAGTCGTTCGTCATTGGTCAACTACAAATTTTCTTTTTCTTGGGCAGAAGGTTAGATGTGTTCGAGTTCCGGAAACGTTTTTTTTGGTTAACAAAATGGTCGTTTGACTAACATGGAAAGAATCGAAGCTTCCACATAAAAAGCTAATTAATTAATTAATCAACGATTGAAGGAACTTTCTAAATTAACTATATATCAACATAACCAAAAGAAAATGTAATGGAAGCTTCTCATAACGAATAACAAATTGGTTCTTTACCAACATATCAGATACATTTACTCAGCAATGGAAGATCTCTAAAATTTTTATTATTAATTAGGACAATAAGAAATTGGAATCAGTAGGAATTCTTGAATCCTCATTCCGGTTAATGTCCATCAATTAGTATTAAAGACAATTAATTATGTATATATATATTTTTTAAATTTAGATTATTTAGTTAATTTTGTTGATTATTATCTAAATTTATTGTATAATTTACATTAATTATCTTTATATACCTATAGATATATGTTTATTATATTTAAATAATTGAACACCACTTTTATTATATTTTCATTCTAATATGGTATCCGAACTCCTTTCATAGCGTTCCCTCCATTCATTGATGAGTTTTGATTTCCTTTCACGGGTGATTTCAATCCCCTAAATACATTATCAATTCCTGGAGTTTTCTTTTTGTCCCTAAACAGGTTTGTCAATTTCATTCACAGAGTGTTCTCAATTTCTATCAAAGATTCAATCACTCTTTATTAGGTGTTAATATTCAAATCTCTTTTCACCACATTTCTTCCACAAGAGCAACCCATTTTCACAAAAAATTTCCTCAGTAGTTGCAAAAAAATTTCTCTTGCAACCTAAAAATAGATTTTTAAGAACAGGATTAAGTTTTAGAGGATTGTTAATGTCCATCAATTAGTATTAAAACAATAATTATATATATTTTCCTTAGTTTAAATTATTTAGTTACTTTATTAATTATTGTCTAAATTTATTGTATAATTTGCATTAATTATATTTGTATATTCATAAATGTAAATTTATTATCATACTTAAATATTTGAACACTATTTTCTCAATATACATATAATTTCTTCCAATTTTCTTTTATTATTCTAACAATTCCCTCAATCATGGCTAGCAAGAAAACTGAAACAGTCAATTTGACCCGGAAGAGAAGTACTATAAAAAAGTATTAAGCTTTCAACATCAGTGTCATCACTGCATTCGTAAGCATAATAGTGAGTTTCTTTTTCCACTTGAAAAAGTGGGATCAGTCTCTATTCAAAGAACTCAAATTCGATTTCTTATCCCCATGGCATAATCCTTCATTTAATAAATGATACTAATCCAAAACGTTGTGCTGACTGGTCATGATTTGGTTTCAACATCTTTCTTTAATCGTTTACTTATCGGATGCAGGATGTTTACGTGGCACTCTTAGTAATCGAGGATATAACCACTTGGGTATGCTGAGTTGCTAACCATCACAGCTGGATGCCGGCTTAATCATTGAATTTTTTATTTTTTTTTACTCACTCCCAACAACGAAATTAATACGTGTCATATGCAGTTAAATAATTAAAAAATAATAAATTTTATTTATTTTTATCATCTTAACAGTCGTAATAATAGTTTATTATTAAAAAAATTATTTGTTAAACATTGTATATTATAGAATAAGTGTTTTAAACTAATTGGGGTTTAATTTGTAATAGAAATTAGAAAGTGAACTAGTTGTGAAAATACGCATCCCATATTAATACTACTATTTCAGTAATTTGAAAACAAAAATTGGCCTTATTGGATCAAGAATTTACCTTAGTACCAAATGTTATTAGACCACCTCAGAAACTCGAGCGGTGAAAGCGAAACTGTAGCACGGAGATTAATTTGCTCTATTTGAATAGCATCATTTCTATTGGACACATTATCTTATTCATCATAAACAAATCATGTATTAGCCTGCTTGGCCCCTTTTCGTGAATCACCAAAAAAAACAAATTGTTGGGCCTACCACAGATACTTTCTAATTGTAGTAAGCTGGAAACAATTATGGGCACCAAGAGTAGCATAAAGATGGGCTTTAGTCCTGGGTCAGCATATCAAACATATGTGCTTTCCGTCTAAATATTGGGCTAATCTCCCAGCCGAACTTGTATAAGCCCAACAGTGAAATGGTTAGTAAAACATGAAAAGTCATCATCAGAGAGCAGAGTCGGTTTCCGTGTGCATTTCCATCCTTAAAAACAGGAAAAAAGTGGATGAATTGAATGAAATCTAAGAATTGATTGATTTTTTTTTGACGCATTTGATTTGGGAACCAAATAAAATCTAAAGTGAAACTGCCTTTGCAATTCAGATACTCATCGAAACCATGGCTGCCAATTTTTGGACTTCATCTCACTGGTAATTTTCTCACAATCTGGAAATTATGTCGCTCTTTTTCTTTTGGGTTGAATATGTAATACCTGTCTCTTATACACATCTTCTTGTATAAGAGAACAGCTCATGGACCCAGAAGAGGTTGACGTTGTACACATCCGCTCGACAAGGACAGGGGCATCACTCTTGAAGATTTCAATCTTTTTCAAGCTCATCAAGCTTCACATGGCCAATTGTAAATCTTTTCATTTTTTTTCTTTTTTCTTTTTTTGAAATACATGTTAATTTTTTTCAAATTGTTTGTTTTATTAACAGAATCAGATGGGTTCTTTTTGTTTTAGTCTTTTTTTTTTTTTTTCCAAGATTTATTTTGCTACTGGAATAAGGATATTTAAACTTATTCATTATTTGTCTTTCATCTGTATTTTAGAACCTTACAATTGAACTAACTTAGGTTGATTTAACGAGGGACGCTATATCCATTGATTAATTAGTGCAAACTTTTTTCAGATATTGCAAAATTGGCTCAAAATGTGAAAGTGAGGCAAAGGTGTGATCTCATTCTTCTTTTGTTTTATTTATAAATTTTACGGTTTTTCAGTTTTATCCCCTCTTGTAAAGTCCAGCTACCGGAAGCTTTAGTTTACTTGTAAGGGCTTGCTTTTCTGAGTTATTTATATGAAATAATCTTTTCTAATCGGAGTATGCATTAAAAGAAAAGCCACTTCGTAGGTAGCATTTTGAATATCTAGCTTGCTTGAAAGGTGTTTAATTCACTTTCGTAGCGATTAGATTTACGATCTCTATCCTATTGCTTAATTTTCAGGGTGGTGGCTACTGCAATTACATACATGAGAAAGTACATTGTCAGGTAAATCTTTGTCTGTGTTACTGAAACTACAAACAAATGAGATTCCGTGAACAAAAGTTTAATTCAAGTAAGATGCATCATTTTCTGGATAATATTTTATTTTACCGAGTTGTTGTTTTAGATATTTAACCTTTAGGAATCATAATTGTGGTTACCTCCTATGTGCTATATCAGCATATTTCTTGCCCTCCTTCCCTTATGAATGAAAGTGAATAAGGAGAACAAAAGTTCAGCATGAAGTTAACTGAATATCAAATCTCATGGACGACATTTTTTCTTGTTTTCCATCAGGAGATCTATGACTGAATACGATCCTCGTTTGGTTGCTTCAACTTGCTTGTACTTGGCATCCAAATCGAGGTTCAAAAGCAGAAGAAAGTACTGTGCAAGCCAGACTTCTAGTGTTTTATATCAGGAAGATATGTAAGTGGCTGTTCCTGACACATGATTGAACTCCTTTTCTTTTCTTTTACATTTCTGTGGCAGATTTCTTTCCTCTATCCACAAATCTTCTCTTGATTATATTGGGAGATAGTTTTTGAAATTTGAAGAATTTGTTCTGTGTCTTTGCAGATCCGGATGATAAACACAAATATGAAATTAAAGACATACTTGAAATGGAGATGAAAATTTTGGAAGCTCTAAATTACTACTTAGTTGTATTTCATCCATATCGTGCATTGTCTCAGTAAGTATGTCTTTAGATGAAAATAATGCATCTATCTTGTCTTGATAATTTCAGTACTTCGAGCTTTCATTTCTCTTGTATAAAAATGCTTCATGCCCAGATGCCATCACATAGCAAATCAATTTCTATGTTAGTTTTCTGTACATATAAGCTTGCATACACAGTTATAACAGTAGAAATATGATGAAGGGTGGAAAAGTATGTCATGTTAATGCTATGGATAAACTTGCATATCTAGTATTAACTAGCAATTTGTGAAATTTTAAAGGGTGGTAAAATATCTCAAGCATTGGAGATCTATCTGTTGGCTAAGTCATTAGCCCTATTGTCTTCAAGCTAAAGCTAAATGATTCAGAAAGGGGTTCTTTGTATCTCTGTTGTTGTTTTGTTAATTCTTTGAAACAATTTGAGGTGTGAAATTTTGTTGAAGATAAAGAATCAAATGAAAAGCAAAGCTTATACTTGAATATAAATAGAGAACATTAGGTCGCTATATGTACTTGCTAGCGTTGATGCTCTATGTTTAGATGAATGAAACTGGAATCTCTTAAAAGATAATGTCACTTTAATAATCCTCAATTCTGAACTCTTGATGCTGGAACCTGTTGAAGTAGTTATAATAATAACTTAGTTGTTGAGTTTCATCAATAATGCTAACAGATGGAGTAAAAGATTTAGGGCAGCTACAAGGTTCATCCTCTACAAATTCTCCCTCTCTCTGTTGCTGAAGGTGTCTTTTTTGAAAAAAACATTTTCCTGACATGTTCTCCAACTGTTTTTATCATCACACATAAACCTTGGTCAGAAAATGTATAGAAAAACTCTTCAAAAAACTGTCATCCAAACACAGCCTAGATTATATTCTGCTATTTATTTGACACACTTCTAACAGTCAAGTTGTTCGATATTTTCCAGGTTATTGCAGGATGCTAACATGAATGATGCAACTCAAGTAACTTGGTAATTGACTTGTATACAGCTCGTCTATTTTTCAAATAATCTATGCTTGTGCAAAATTGTTATATTAATCATCATGCATCTGGAGATTTATTTTGCAAGCTTTATTGTTCCTGCTGATTTGAAGCTGGATACTTCCTTGTTCCTGCTGCTGCCCTAAGCATATTTGGCATGTAGTTTTTAAATGATAGAGCTGTAGAATGAAATCATTCAATCTTGCTGGAGTTCTAGCATTCTAAATACAAAAGAGTCGATGGATTTGAAACACAAACCTCACCAAGTATAAGAGCCTTGTAGGTGGCTTGGTCTGTGGGGAGGGACAAACAAATAGAAATTGAAGTTCATATATATTGCAGAGATATCTATTGCCTAGGGAATTCTGTGATACATCTTCATACGAACTTTATACATTTATGGAAATGCGGATGAAGTCCTGTATTGTGTATCACCATCAAACTTTAAAGCAGAAAGTTGGAAAGGGGAATTAAAGAAAAATTACATGCCTTTTCTCTTTCATATTTTACTGCAATCTGAATTGTCATGGTTGAAATGGAGAATGAATGGGGTGATATTATTTATGTCAGTTTGAAATCTTTGACTTTACAGGGGAATTGTCAACGACACCTATAAAATGGACCTGATTCTTGTACATCCTCCGCACTTGATTGCACTGGCCTGTATATATATTGCAAGTGTACTTAAAGATAAAGAAAATACAGCTTGGTTTGAAGAGCTTCGAGTTGACATGAATGTGGTAAGTCCACAACTAGATCTTTGACCTTTCATTTTCACTCTTATCATTTATGCACACAAGTATGGTCTAGCAGCATGAAGCATGAATACTAGTGATTCGAATGATTTTTTTTCCTTAAGGTTGTACGTGCTTTATAAATTAGAAAATACTTTACAAAGCCATATTTTAAAGTCAGTCTACATGTCAAAATCTTTTTAAATGCTCAAAGCCCTAATTTTAGATCCTTGGTCGAATTTTGTTTTTACTTTTTCGGATCTAATGACACACTAGTAACTTTTGTTTGTCATTTTGTATTTATTACTTTGTATAGGTGCACTCTTAAATTGTACTGTCCAAAACATGTTGATTTTAACAGGTGAAAAACATTGCAATGGAGATATTAGATTTCTATGATAGCCAAAAAATGATCACTGATGAGAGGATGAGTGCTGCCCTGATAAAAGTGAAACCAATAACTCCTCAGTGATTCGTAGTTGGGGAACGTTAACGATGTTGATGGTAACTGCTGCTTCTGGATCTATGAACTGATTGCTAGACAGACAAAACCCCAGGCAAGAGGAGGCTGAGTAAAAGAATGTTGAAAGTAAGGGACTGTGTGGGTATACTGCATGATAGAATACAACTATTGATATAAAATTTAGTTCAGCATATGAAGATAAGACTCTACGGATGTGTTTTGAAATGTGTGTTTGTGCTTCTATGTAGTCTGAATATGACAGTTTATTCAGGAAATTAAGGTAAATGTAGTAGTATTTTTCTCTATGCAGATATAATTTTTTTTTAGCCATTGATAAAGAACCCATCCACATCAAAATACCCAGATTGATCTTTGTGACAATTCACTTCTTCTCACCATTGACAAGGCTTCTGAAGTCCATTGTTTGTGCTTTGTTTATTTGTCATTTATTGCAAAATCACCTCAACAAAGGGACTGAATGCCGTTAATATTTTTGTACAGTGATTTCCCAACTTGTAGATAGCAGGTGATGAGGTAATGAGAGAGCAGGAAAATGCCATTTCCGCTTCTTGAAGAAAACAGCACATGTATCTTATACATGGTCAGATGTCAAAAGGAATTGACATTGGAAAGAACTCAAAATCCAAATAAACTCCATGCTTTTCAGAAAACATCGTATCTCAGAGATTCCTGCTCCAAGCTTAAACTAAAGGAGAAGAAGTTTTTAATAGAAGAATACAATTCGACATCTGACATTCCAAATTTTTCCTCCAATTGAAGAGCCCCTCCTGTAAAAGAGGTTAATGTGGTCGATCGGAGAATAGAGGAAATCTTTTATCAATCTTTGACCTCAGTTCTTGATCTTAGGATATTAAGCAAGTGCCAATCAGCTACTAGTCTTGTCGGGGTTGCCGGGATTGCTGATTCTTCCTCTTGTTTATTTTTGCTTGCTTCTTCGCTGCACAATATTAGTAGTTGTGTTAATTTCAAAAATACTGTAATAGATAACATTTCTGAACACATAAATTATGAAAAATTCTATGATTACGCGACTATAATACGAACGGCTTCAAAGGACAACTGTAAGTTACTAACGACACAGAATTTCCCATAGCAGTACTAATGAGCAAGTAAAATTGTGGATGACCTAGGCTTCTCTTAGCTTCAGATTTCGCAAAGAATTCCCTCCATTCATCAGTCAGAACAAATACTGGGTCTTCTTCTTCTTCTTCATCCTCCTCTTCCATATGCTGCTGTTCCTCTTCTTCCAATTCCTCGTATTCCTTGTTCATAACCCCTCTGAGCAGCCAACCAAAAATAAGCAACAAAATCAATTATTATTATTATTATTATTATTTTTTTTAAGATCAAACCAAAGAAAGACGACATAAACTGTTTCGAATTTATATGATCTTGTGCCAGAATTTTTGGAAATAATCAGCATAATAAGATCAAGAAATTCAGTTCTTTTAGCTAATTTACTCTTACAAGGGCTAAATTGAGGAAGCACCAGTACTTACGGGGTAGTATGTCATAATATTATTGAAGTCAGATTCTTTGGGCTCAATAGGCAGCAAATTGAAAGGGTTTGGAAATGGGATTGGAACAGAAGCAATGGTTTCTGGGTTTCGAGGTTGGAGATGTGAAGAAGCGAAAGAAGGACATGTAGGTGAATGATGGTGATCAGTTTTGGAGTAAAGCGTCATCATGTAGCCGTGCAATGGGCAATTAGGCGACAATAAAAGTGATGGTGGTGATGATGGATCGGGTTGTTTTTGTGGTGGTGGTGGTGATGATGGATCGGGTTGTTTTTGTGGTGGTGGTGATGATGGATCGGGTTGTTTTTGTGGTGGTGGTGGTGGTGGTGTAACCGGCCATTATGGGTGTATTGGTGTCCGACTGAAGCCATCGGAGAGTAGCTTGGAGGAGAGATTCCTTAGGTTTTTAATTGAGTAAAAAACACCTTCTACTTTTAATCCCTAAAGTTCAGCTCGTTAATATTTTGTCTCCAAAGTTTAGCAAAATATAAATTACTAAGATCCTTCATCTTTACGTATTACCTCTACTAAGATAATTGACATAAAAATAACATAAAATTTTGGTTTCTCTACTTCTTTCCTAGCAAACATTTTATCTGATAAATGTTAAAAATTTACCCTTTATATTTATTTTCTATTGGCTAAATCAACAAAAATTGTTCTTTCTCATAAATATTATGCTATTTTTCTATCAATTATCTTAATCCAATAAAAATTTAGAAGATGAGGACGTGATTTGATTTTTTATAAAATTTTGGGGACAAAAAATATCATTGGACCAAACTTTGAATACTAAAAGTGTTTATTACCCTTTTTAATTTAACCTCATCTTTACTTTCAGGGATTTTTATTTTTATTTTTAATTTTGTGTTGTGGATTTGAATTGAATGAAAGATTTCAAATGAACGAATTTGAATTATTTATATTTGAAATGACATGAAATTTGAGTAAATTTCAAATTCACTCATTTAATCATTAAGAACTAGGCTCCTTTCTATTAATTTCAAATATGGAAAGAACTCTCCAATACACCTCACAAAAATAAATTTTAAATTATTTTTAAAAATACAACTGTTCACAATATAATTTATTTTGTATATATTTGTTGTATATAAAATTTTGAGAGCAAATAGATTAATTTTTTCCAGTTAATTAAATGTTCAAATTTTGTCTTGATTTTGACTTATTTTACATCATCCAAATGTTTCAGACAAATTGAATGATAAAACATTTTTGAATATATTTGATTTTAAAGTATGTAAATCTACTCATCAAAGCAAAATTATTAATATAATAAGAAATTATTTTTAGTCATTTTGATTGTTAATCAGTCATTTTGATTGTTAGAATATAACTGATCATTGAGGAAAATTAGAGTGGGGTGATGGAGAGGATGCCAACCCAACCATTAAAATCACACTCCACTTGTTGATTAATTTCAAATTCACAACTAAATCAATTAAATTATTTGAATAATTTATTATAAATTTAGATTTCAAACCAAACACATTAAAATTCCGTCAATTCAAACACAATGTAGAGTAATTATGCTTGGTTAGGGACTATACCATTGATTTTATGCCGTGTTTGGATGAGCGGATTTGATTTGTGGAAAATGGTTAAAATGAATGGATTTTAAAATAGTTGAATTTGAGACTACTTGAAATCCAGTTCATTATAACTATTAACTCTAACCTTGTCTGGGAATTTCAAATTGCTAATTAAATTTCTTTAATTTCTTTGACTAACCTAATATAAATTTGAATCTGAAATTACAATCTATCTAAATTCTTTTATCCAATCACAAACTTATAAATTTTTAACAAAACTAATACAACAATACTATAGTGTACGATAGAATTTTCCAATTAAGATCTGTATGGTATTCATCTTGAATCTGAAATTACACAAAGTCACAAACCTCCCATAAGATCTACAGCCATTATTGCCTTTTCTATTATCTTATGTTGTGTTTAAATTGTATAAAAAAATTTAAATGAATTAATTTGTGAGTCAGATTTAAAATGGCATAAAATTTTAATTCGCTTTGGTTGGTGAACAATTAGAATGAGAATCTGTTTCTGATAGTGGAAAGCATAAGCCAATGAGCAATAGCGGACCATTTAAGTCTCTAAACCCAAGTCCTATTCTCTCCGGTGGGTTGGTGAGTGGTTGAATAGTTGACTAATTTTCGATAGCTTGGCCTTAAATAAATGGAAAATATTTCTATAGATTTGATTTTTGGGTTTACTTGTAAATTTTGCGATCAAAATAAATTTTATAGAATCTTGTTTGCGTCAGTTGATATCATAGATTTTATAAAATTTTAATTTACATCAAAAGATCTACAAATTGAGTTAAAAATCAAATCTACGTAAATATTTCTTTAAATAAATAGGCCCAACGTCATGTTTGGTGTAAAGTTTATGAAAAAGGGATTTGCAAAATCTAAGCATAAGTTGCTTTGGACATAGTCAAAATGCAGTAACGTGTGCATTGCAATGTGCTTACCAATAGTGTTTGAGTACTGCATGCATTGATAACACCTCGAATGATTAATCAAGAATAGAGTACAAATTTGAAATGGTTTGTCAAACACATCAAATTGTGACAAATAACAAAAAAAGAATCTTAATAGTCAAATCCAAAGTAGTTGAATGTTTTAAATAGGTGCTTATAAACTTAAGTGTATGATTGAAGTAAGCTATGTTCATATCTTATGGGAAATTTTTTTTTGTTATAATAGGATATTGTAATGTTATATTTTGAATATTTGTATAAATAATATTATGTGTTTGAATAGTTATATAAGTTTTAAAATACAATAGTATAGTATTTTAGCAAAATCATGAAAAGTTAATAACATTTTAGTCCTCTAAACTAAGTAAAAGTATTAACATGGTCCTCATAAAAATATATATAACAATTGTGTGAGATTGTACAAAACTTGAGTAAAAGTACACCTTATAATACAATAAAAATTTGTAATTTTAGAAAAATTATTTATAAAGTTACAAATTTAAGATTATTTATTAAAATTAATTCATATTTCAAAATCATATTAAATTATTAATCTATTATGTAAAATAATTATTTAGATTTCGTTTCTTCTATAACATGTCAAGTAAAAATATTAATAATTTTATTATTTTATAAAAATAAACTGTTATAAAAATCCAAGTCCATCTGATCCAACGTTTATAGAAGTTGCATATATTTGAGATCATCAGATCCATCATCACCGGACATTCTCTCTCACTAACCATACAATATTTTAATGGTGTTGGGTTTGTGGGCTGTACGACTCCATAGTTCAATTCCCAAACCCAGTAGGCAATGTGGGTCCATAGCAAAATGATGCAATCTGGTCCCTGCGTCAAATTTGAAATTTCCTCATGGTTGGTCCATAGCGGTGGGTGGGTACCAAAAGCAACAAACAACAACACTTAACTAATTGACCATATCACCCTTCGAGCCATTGCACCACGGCCACTGTTCAAGTTGGAAAATGATGGCCAACCGACCCCCAGAACTTGTAGCCCTCTGTAAAAAGAGCAGCCTCAGCCGGACCCACTTTTCCGATGAGGAAAAAAGAAATGCAATATATATAAAATAATACAATTCTCTTGATTCTTGTCTTTTGGGGCCTCCACACATTCCAATATCAACAGCAACCCCACATTTTTTATATATTTGTGAATCACTGCAAACAAAGATCTGTATGCTTACTTTCATAGCCTCATCCCTCCAATCTTAATAACAGCCCTATACTCCTCTCTTCTCTCTCTCTCCTTTTTTTTTTTTTTCCGGAAGTGCCCTTTTTTCTTGAGTTCTTGTTGTGTAAGAATTGCTATATTTATTTGTTTGTTTTGTTACCAAAGTTTGAATCTTTTTGATGAAATATTAGTGGGTTTTGTTTATTTTTGTGAAAAGTTTGGAACATTTTGGATTTGGGTTGGATTCCATTGGCAATCTTGAATTGGGATGGGAGCTTTAGATGAGGGGCATTTCAGTGTGGAGCTAGAGAATGGTACAAATAAGTGAACCTTGGGGGCTGTATTGAGGTGGATTTTTTAGAAGGAGAAGCTGAGACTCCCGCCATTGAGGAGGCTGTTAGAGTCCTCTTGCAGGGGTTGGGTGAGGATATCAATCGTGAAGGAATCCGCAAGACTCCTCTCCGCGTTGCCAAGGCCCTCCTGGAAGGGACTAGAGGTTTTTTCCTTATTTGCCTTTTAGAGAGTTTCTTATCTTTATTGATTCATAGTCGCAGATCTGTCTCTTTTCTTCTAACTGGAAAAAAAAGCTTCAGTTTTTCGGTTTTTCGGTGTTTTATGTGTGCATTTGGGGATATGGGAATACATCTATGGGTTTCTAGATATGCATGGGTTTCCAGCATTTATTTCGATTGCTCCTGCTGCTGTAAACTATGCAGCATGCTTATGTTGAACGTAATTGCAATTTGCAGCAATGCTCTCTGTCAATAGTGTGGTTTTCTAGTAATAATGTTCTCGCATTTTATGGTTGAAACGCATCTCATTTTTTGAGTGCTAGCATCAAATCTTAATGTAATATCAAGATGTATATGTCCACCACGATGCTTGGTTTCAAAATAAAGGAAGTTTCTATGCATGATATTGCTAGGCTACTGGTAATGTCCTTGTGGAGTCGTTGTTTTTAAATACTATAGCATTTTGATTCTAGTCTTACCTTACAGTTCCCTGCAATTTGAGGTATAATAAGATACGCTGATTAAACCATTTCCCTGTATTTTCTCAGCTACACAGGGTCATTCTTGACATTGTCAATAGTGCATTATTTCATGAGGTTGGGCTCGAAAATAGGGTTGGCCACGATGGGGGAACTGGTGGGCTTGTTATAGTTCGACATCTAGATCTCTTCTCATACTGTGAGTCTTGCTTGCTGCCCTTTCAGGTAAAGTGTCATGTGGGCTATGTCCCATCTGGACAAAAGGTTGTAGGTCTTAGCAAGCTTTCTCGAGTTGCTGATGTTTTTGCAAAACGGCTCCAAGATCCACAACGCCTGGCAAATGAAGTCTGTAAAGCCTTGCATCATGGAATCAAACCAGCTGGTGTTGCTGTCATGCTTCAGTGTTCACACATTCATTTTCCAAATTTTGAGTTGGCCTTTATTGATTCAGGTCATCAGGGATGGATAAAGTCGCTTGTAACTTCAGGTTCTGGAGTTTTTGAAGATGAGAAGGCTGATATTTGGACCGACTTTCTGAGTCTTTTAAGGTTCAGAAGCATAAATATGCTCAGTAAGCAATGCAATGGCTCTGTTGACCATTCTTGGTGCCCGTCTCATTCTTTTTCAAAGGTAGGACCAGCAAATTCGGCAATGACGAATGCTGTTGCTTCCATTCTTCAGTCTCTTGGTGAAGATTCATTGAGGAAAGAACTTGTAGGAACCCCTGCTCGTTTTGTGACATGGTTGATGAAATTTAGAAATTCTAATTTGGAGATGAAACTTAATGGCTTAGTTCGAAGAGATTCTTTGAAGCCTAATGGCGATGTCAGGCATGAGTGAAGAACATTTGTGTTCAGAGCTGAATTTGTCATTCTGGTCCCAGTGCGAACACCATCTACTTCCTTTTCATGGTGTTGTTCATATAGGTTACTATTGTGCTAATGGCGATATTCCAATTGGAAGATCATTGTTACAGTCCATAGTACATTTTTATGGATTCAAGCTCCAACTACAAGAGAAGCTCACTAGGCAAATTGCTGAAACTGCCTCATCCCTTTTGGGTGAAGATGTAATGGTAGTAGTGGAAGCTAACCACACTTGTATGATCTCTAGAGGAATTGAGAAGTTTGGCAGTAACACTGCTACAATTGCTGTCTTGGGCCAATTTTCAACTGACCCTACTGCAAGGGCAAAATTTTTACAGGGTATTCCAAATTTTTGTCAGTCCTGATTATGATGGCCCAATATTGGAAATCGGTTTATCTTTGTCAGCTCAACTCCCACCAAGATGCCTCTGACTGTTCAGGTCTTTGCTTTCCCTCCTACTCTTTTATGACAAGTGGAAAATATGAAAGCAATATCATGCTCAACTGAAAGCTGCGGAAGTCTTGCTTGGAGATTTTGGTTGGTCCTAAAGTTCACACGAGACTGCAAAGTTTCAGTGGAGGAGGGTTAACAGCATTATTTCTTTCGACACTTCTCAGTCAATATGTAGCAGAACAGAAGAATTTTTGTTGGAGACTGTTTCATACAAGAAGCCTTTGTTTGGTTCCTTCTGTTTTTAAGTTTTTAACAAAAATACGAGCTAGTGACCATGTCACACCACTTTTTGTCCGATATCCGAATATCCCTTTATGTACTACTTTGGGAAAGTTGATTAGTTTATACTCCTTAAGAACCTCTGCAATATCCTGTTTCATTTTCGATGGTAAGTCCATGACTGTTTTTATTTAGGGACATCTTTTTCATTCCGGAGTGTACATTAGCATATGTTAGCATCTAACTGGGAGGCAGGAATGTAATTGAGCAATTATTAGGTAGATTCGGTTCATGATACTGCGCCGTTGATCTCTGACAATTTCAAGGCTTATGTATCCCATGTTTTGTGATTATCAAGGAAGAAATCGGAGAAGTGTTTATCGTACTACTACAAATTGCCATTTAGCGTTCCTTTCAAGGCTCATTCACAGTACTACCACATTAAAGAAACCTAACCATAAACTCTATTGGAATATAAAGATAAATCACACCAGAAAATGAAAGAATGAATTAAAGCAAATCAGAAAATATAATACTAGATTTCCAACAAGAAAAGATGGGGAAGGAAGTGGTAGCATGGCAGAATGAAGGGAATAAAAAAAAAAGGGGGAAAGAAAGAAGAAAAAGTGAAAAGGAAAAACAAAAAGAAAATGTATGTGGAGGTAGATGTGTATAAGAGACAGCATCAGAATAGAGAGAGCGAGCAGAAACTAATAAAGCTCATTGGTGCAAACCAAGTCATCCTCCATCCCAAATGAGGCCCGTGCGAGGTATGCCAGCAGTTAAGCTCTTCCATGGGTTCGTTCAAAGATCCTGACGAGCTCGTTCATCACACAGTTTCGCTCTCCAACTCCTCGGCATTAGAAATGTAAGATTTCTCACTGAAGCATATCAGGTAAACAACTCCATCAGCTGATTTCAAGAATCAACGAAGGCATTAAGCAATACAATATGGACCCCTGCTTCCAGAATCATCCTGGAAGGTGTTCTAACATCGGGTAGCAGCAGAAGACAGAGGTTCCAAAAATGGAGTGTCCAGGCCTGAGGCTGTAGTGGTGCACAAGTAGGGAAAGCCAACTCAATCCTATACTAACACTACTAATAAGGAATGACATAAGGAAGTGCGGTCACATCTGCAGACTCTATCTGCAACAGTTGTGACCACACCTGTTTTGTGTCCTCAATCATTGAATGATACCTTTCACTATCTGTCTCTTATACACATCTAGATAATATCAAGAGTCATTGACATCAGACCATTCAACTTTAGGGACGGAAAGTATCTCGCTTAGAAATTTGGTATCAGGATGTGGAGGTTTCACGCATGTTTCAACAATTTCCTGAAGTTGTCCAGGAGCAGTAGGTGACCTCAAAGATGCGCTAGGGCTCTTGAGCTCCACTACTCCATTTATCCTTGATGCTCTCTCGTCCAATTCAGGCCCCTGGGAATCATTTATCCGTGAGTCTCTGTCACTGAACTTAGGTTTAAAGACTGCCTCCTGCCTTTCTGCTGCAGTTAGGTTGGATTGGCTGGATTCTAATTTCCTTCCATTTTCAACAACTGTCTGCGAGGTTGAAACCTTTTTGTCCAATGTATGATTAGTTACCAACCTGTGCTCCATGTCAGCAGAACTCATTACAGTTTGACATGTTCCATGTCCCAATGCGGGCTTTAAGGAAAAGCCATCATTGGCCAAGGTTGTTATGGTTACTGACCGCCTCCTGCCTTTCAGATGCCAAGTTAATGGCAGTTTGTCTTGTTTCAGATGTCCTTCCATTTTCAAAAACTGAAAGAGAGGATGACACCTTGGTACTCGACTTGTGTTTTTGTACCGTGGCCTCCTTGAGAGCAAACTGGATGCTAGAATTAGAAGTATCCATTTTGCTTCCAATTTGAATGACTTGATGAGAAGAAGATATAGGTCTCGGCAATTTATTATTCTGAATCTCATTGCCTGTTACAAGTGTCAACGTCATATAAGTCTAAAAATAGATGGTGATCATCGATAACTATAAACATAGCTGAAAAAGAAGCAAAAGACTGCTAGTTGCTGTTTTGAACACACAAGACACTTGTAAATGTAATCATTTGTTGATAATTTGCAAGTGCACTGTAAGTATAAATTTGTGTGTGCATGCAAGCATGCATCAGTGGGTCGGGAAAGAAAGAGAGGACCCCACAAATAACTACCAGTCAAAGCACATTGCAATCTCTATAACCATCAGATTAAGCAGAGTTTATAAAAGCTGATATAAGAGGTGCCATGTAAGTAAGTGCACACTTCCCTTTTCAAGAAATAAATGCAAAACTTGGGGAAAACTCACCATTTAAAAATCCATCCATTTCAGGCTCTTTCCTCTTGCTAAGAGTTCCATTGTTTGCTTTGCTGTCCTTGAGGTATGATCCTCTATCATTTTTATTATATACAGTATTGTTGCCACTTTCTCTTAATTTACTCGGTATCGGGCTTGACAAGTCCACCTTCTCCTCCTTTGCCTTCTCCTTCTCCTTCTTCTCTTTTTTCCTCTTTTTGTCCTTCGATTTGCTTTTCTTTTCTCTATCTCCATCCTTCTGTTTAAACATCTAGTGATGTTTATACTAGTTTTGTTTATTTGTAATTTGAAAAGGAAGTGCTTCTCCATAACCTTCCCTTCTTGGTAAATACCTCCAACAAATTTTTTATCCTTTGCAGGTAAAATGGAAAACGAAACCATTTGCCAACCCAATTGCATTAACTCTGACAGATTGTTCATCAGGTACTCTATTTTCCTCTCTCTTACCCACAATTTCTGAATCCCTTCAGTGAAGATTCCGAGATTGTGCTCCAACACCTCCCCTGGCAACTTAGGACTGATATCTGTCGCACTGATTCTTTCAATAATCTGCATCTCATTTGCTCCATCATCATTCTTAACTTTCTTTCCTAATTCAAGTAGAAATCTTGAGTTCTCACCAACTTTTGTGCCTGTTTTACCCAAATTCTCTCTATTCTGATGATCTGAGAGAGTAGAATTGTCTAAGGATCTGAAGCTTTTTCTCTTCTTTATCCCTATTTTTGTCCTTCTTGTCTCTGTGCTTGTGCTTTCTCTCTTTCTTCTCTCTATTTTTTCACTTCAAGTCATAAACAGTCCTTTCTAATTTCTCTTTACTTTTCTTTCTCCTTCTTATCTTTCTTCTGCTTTTTATCTTTGTGATTCTCCTGAATAAAACACACATATACATATAAAGGTAAAGCATATATCCATACAAAGAACAAAAAAAAAAAGAAGTTAACACCAAAGGATATTGGCAAAGGAAATAAAACCAAGATAAGACACTCAAAAGGTAAGGAAAAGGAACCAATCAATACTTGACTAGGAAAAGCTCTAGTCAGTCTCCTTCTAGCTCTTATCTGACATTCTGATTACCAACAAGATACACAAGTAGATCATATTTCGTAAGAGATAACTTTGCCACAAAGTCAGAAATTCTACAAATATTTGAGAAAATACATGTTAATCCCATTCAACGTCTGCAAGAAACAAGGAAGGAATAGACAACAGATCAATGGTATGCCTACCACCATACAGCAGTAGGCTCAAATGAAAAACACGTGCTTGCACTTTTACATCCAACACAAGTTTTGCACTTCAAAATGTCAAAAGTAATGAGAATACACTTCATAAATAGTGTGAAATATCCAGGAACACTATAAATGGCAGTTTCCGTTAACATCAGTATTCCTTTTAATGACATGCTACAATTGATATTTCAAACTACTGCTATTAAAGAGGTGGGTAATAGTTATGTAAGACATACAAAATATGAATTAGTACCGAGACCACTGGAGAGCATGAAGGTATTTTCCAGCCATTCCAAGTCAAGTCTAAGGTTCAATTAGTACATAAGCCAAAAAGTCAGTACCTGAACAGTTCGAGTTGACCATGACACTTCACCTTGCACGAAAATATTTCCAACCATGCCTTAAATTACATCAGTAGATACCATTTGGTGCGTTTTGTCACTTAGTGGAGATAGTATCATAATTCGCATCCTATATGTCCATTCAAGAGTGTCACCTGGCATGGTTTCCAGTTGGCTTCTTAAGAAGCGAAATTTAACTCTGGTGTATTATGCTCCCAAATTTACCCTCGTCATTTCAATTTTAAAGCTTTTCTTATTCCTGCCCATTGTAGTAAACTTAATGACATCATGAAAACTTGAGGTTTATTTGAAAATTGGGGCTATACTGAGATGGGCTCCTTCTAGAAATTATGAATTTGGCAAAATATACTATCTAGTGTGGAAAATGAAAGAGAGATCATTTTGAAATTTACACGTTCCAGCTGACAAGGAAAGCAACCATTCATCTCTCAGATTTAGGACATCCAGATAAAAGAACCACAAGGTCTCACATACTGTGCTTTGAAGAGTTAATGTCAAATGTTTAAATTCCTTAAGAGGTAAAAAGAATGTTTATTAACTAAGATTTTCTAAGCAGTAATTCATCGCATTGTTTCAAAACGAAAGGACAAGGGAATAGTTTTCAACCTTTCCGTTTTATCTATAGATTTTAATTTCTTCATTTACTATGCAAAAGAGAGGAAACAAATTAAACTTTTGAAGACCAAGAAAATTGAATCTTTGGCAATAAAGATGTGATATAAAAATGTAGTTTTACTTGATATGTCCTCAGATGATACATGCTAATGAATTGACAAATGCAGACTATCTTAGGCAAATCATGTATGCAGGATAACAACATGATCAACCAATTAACTATTTTTGTGGCTTAGAGGAATTCATCATCAATTGTTCAAAGAATATGACTTCTCCTTCAGAAAGTAATCACACAACCATATCCTTGATCGTGACATAGAGGTAAAAATTGTTATGGGTAGACAAACTACTCCCAGACAAATGTTTCCCAACATAATTTGAATTATTTGATGATCCCGTTCCTTCCCCTTTTTTTATCCTTGCAACTACTATCAAGTTTCACCAGAGGTCCTCATGAGATCCTCAGGAAACAACAAATTAGGTATTTTAAATAAAATGTTAAATGCTGAAACTTTAAATAAATGCAATGGCACATAACAGGAACAAGAACCAGCCAGAAATGGTCACTGCTCATAAGATATCATTTGAGAGAGTAAAACCTTTATTAACAAGTTAGTATCTCCATCGGGCCTAGCCTTCTTTTCATATCCTGGAGGTGGAAATGGAAAGCAGCGAGACATTGCACGTGATCAAGATATCGGCTGAGTGGGAACTTCCCACCAGTGGTAAAGCTTCCCTCAGTTCCTGCTTGTGCTGTTCCAGTATGGGAACAGACCATAGATAAATTGCTTGTCCATGCACCATATCCTTGCACTCATTTCTACATTGGACATTAATCCATGATCTTCTTCAAAGATCGCAAACAAAATTTACTGGATCCTTTCACCTCTACTCGTGAACTAATAAACCAAGATACTGCAAATAACTTGGAAGATACTAAATTGTTGAAGTGCACAACTAATGCAATGAAGAAATTATCTCAACCTGAAGTTACGTTGACGAATCAAGAGGTCCACAGCAATCTGATCCTTAGACAATTCTACTCTACAACTACACAACCTGCCCATCATCCGAAGCAAAAATCAGGGCCTTTCTGCTGAACCAACAAAAATATCAATCATTCAAACAACATATGGACTAAACACCACAAGCTCAAAATGCATAAACCAGTTAGTAAGAGTCTCCTCACCACCTTTACCTAATACTAACAGATTGTCCTAAACAACTTTTCCTCAACTTTTTTGAAAGTTCAGTGGACAAAGACTCCAAATAGAAGAGCTAGAGAACCCACAATTTCCACTTCCAGAACAAAATCAATGTTAACAACTGTACGAGGTCGAAGTATACCACAATCTAAGCTACAAAATGAAACTCTTTTATCCCAAAATCCGATCTTTACCCATCATTCGTGTTAATTCTAATCATAACCCTATCAATTCAAGATGGGCACTTATGGACCCTTTCCAGTAGATCAAACCCTAAAAATATCAGTCAAGAAACCCATCAAAATGCAATTTCCATTCATAAATTAAACAGCACTGGTTTCAAGCTACCAATCCAATATCCTAATCTTGGAACCCTTTTGGAAAAAAAATAAAATAAAAGATCAAAAGAGTGAAGAAGATTCTGAAGGCCAGGAAATCATAAAATTGAAAGTAATTCTTTCTTCTTCTTTTTTTTACCCCTTTTAGAAATAAAATTGAAAGACAATTAAAAATATTTTCAAGAAACAGATTTACAGATTCATTTTGGACTTGTTTTGAGAACAAGTAGACATTGTCAAACACACAAAGAAGATCAAGAGAAATTACAAAGAAAGAAAGAAAAAGGGGAAATCTCAAAGTATCTATAATATCTTTCTTTCCTCTTTCTCACTACCTCTCTATCCACTTGCTCCGAATATAAATATGTAAAGTGGAATTGTTCTTCTTCTCTCCACAGATCCTCACAAAATCCTTGCAATTCTTGATATGGGTTTTGCTCCAAAAAAAAGAAGAAAAGGCCGCCCCACCACACTTGTAATCCCCAAGAAGGGAAGAGAAGGTTCGCTGTTGGGCAAAGCTGTATTTATAAAGGCTGTCCCAAGAAGAAAGAAAAAACTCAAAAAGGAGGCAGAGAAACGTGTTGAAAACAGAAGGATCCAGACACTTACTATGATGGTGGGTGGTAATTTAGTATGGCCAATTGGTGTAATTTCATTTGTTTTCTTCACACCTTTTCTTTTGCTCCAAACATATGGTACTTTTTTTTTTTTTTTATACTCATATGTCTACATTTATCGTAACTTTACTAATTTTGATCGTTATAAAAAAAATATTTCATCATTTAAATTATATGTTATTATCTTCAAACATATATAAGAAATATATTTTTTGAAGATTCTATGCTCCTTTTAAAAACATAAAGTAATAGTATTTTAAATATTTTTACGATATAATATTTATAAAATTTAAAATTTTTATTTCATTAGTTTTGAAAAACAAATGAAATGATTCTCAAATCGAATTGTAAAATGTCCTGTATCTTTTTTTTTTCAACCTTGGTAATGTGTAAACCTTAAAAGGAAGAAACAACTTTCATCTTGTGCCAACCCCACAATTTATGCAAAAGTATGTATGTATGTACATTGAGGTAAGATGTTGCTGTCTTGGTGTTCAATCTGTTAAATAGACTCCAACACAAAGGTCTGATACATTTATCATAAGAGACTGACCAAAGTTCTCAATGCGATAATTCTTGGTTTCTTTTTTTTTTTTCCCTTTTATTTTTCTAATTTTGATATTAATTTGGGGGAAAGCAATTTTTTTATAGTATTTGTATTTTCATATGAACTATTTATTAATGTGGCTTTTAGTAGTATCATGTTATTATTAGTCTAGCTTCAATAATTTAAGTGCCATAATCACTAGTCAAAAACGGATTGCAAAGAAAAATATATCTAGGAATGATGTATCACGCACTATTTCGTGATTCACTAGTCCAAATTACCTTTTCAAGGTTATCTAATTATAAGCTGATCAACTAGATATAAATATATGTGGTTTATTGAAACAGATAAGTAAATTTCAAGGTTATCTTATCTTTACTTAAAGCATCCAAAATAAAACGAAAAAATGTTCGACTGTGATACTATTATGAGGTTATTTATTAGCTTCAACAATTATGTAAATGATTTTTTTTTTTCTTTAATATGCTGTGTTGGAGATTCAAGAATGAAAGAACGGGAATCGCTGTTTGACGACTTTATTAGAAAAAACTTCATTCATTTAGACATTTAATCCATTTAAAGACAAGTAAAAAACACCAACCATGTATCATAGTTAACCTCCAAATCCTCCTATGTAACTGTATTATTAAAAAAAGTTTTAAGGGATGCATGCCATATAAATAGTAGAGCAATAGAAAAATAGATTACTAATCTTAATTTTTTATAGAGGGAGGCCTAACAAATATAGACCTTGCACAATAATTTAGATAATATGAAATTATTACGATCAAATTATACTTTTAGAAAATTTTATAATTTCTTTTAGGAACCATTCTCTTGTACTTTAGATACTTGTACAGTACAATACTATGTGTTTTAAGAGCTTATATTGTACAAATTTTTAAAGTCAAAGGAATTGTTCCCTAAAATAGACTTTAGAATTCCCCTATTCTTTTTAGTTTTGTAGACTAAAATACAATCCTTAAAAAATCATTAATACGATACCCTAATAAATAAGAGTTAAGAACATATATATATATATAATTGTACAATTTCTTTTAGGGAATCATTCTCTCGTACTTTAATAGTTTATACAGTACAACACCATGTGCTTTAAAATCTTTTACTATACAAGCCCTTAAAGCCAAGGGAATGGCTCCCTAAAAGGGACTGTGGGAATGGAATTCTACATCCCTTTTAGGGAAGGCTTTAAGGGCTTGTAAGAATTCTACAGTCCATTTTAGGGAACCATTCCCTTGGTTTTAAGAATTTGTATGGTACAAACTTTTAAAGCATATAGTGTTGTTCTTTACAAATTCTTAAAATACAAAGGAATGATTTCCTAAAAAAAAATTGTAAAAATTTCCATATATATTTCTCATTGTAACTGCGTTGGTGGTTCTTTACATGAAAGGATAAGGTATACAGAATAGAAAAATACTTAGGTAGACCTGATCTTTAATTTTACATGTAGACCACGTAGTCATGATTAAATTTTAAAAAATCTTGAGCTCATATAATAATAATATTTTCTAAAATTTAATTTACATCACAAAATTTATACATAAAATAAAAAATCAAATCTATTTAAATATTTACCTACCGGATATATAGAATAATTTCATAAGCAGAAGACTCGTTATTATTGACCGAAAGGATGATCTATACTAGAATGGTTACTTGGACGGGTTCCTAAATCCTAAGGGAGAAGAATGAAGCCTATATAAAGAAGCATTTATATTTGCCTTATCCTTCGTTTGAGAAATTTTTACATAAATTCGATTAGTGTCTTCATTCCATAGTAAATCACATAACTCAATATTATTTTATATAATCTAATTAGATAATATGATATAATATAAATCACGAAATCTATATAAAATTTTTTCTCCTTAACCCTAATACATGGAGGAAAAATTTCAAAAAAATAAAGTAAGCAACATGTACTCATTAAGTCAAGTTTGCAGAAAATTTTATCATTAATTTTAAAAAATTATATTATATAAAATTTTAAATTATATAATATATAGTGAATTTTTAAAATAAAACAAAATGTTACTGACACTCCTAAGGTGGTAAATACGGAAGCCGACAGGCGACAGATCAGAGTCTCTTATGATGGTCATTGTTTTGGGCCCAAACAATGGCCATTGGGCATAGGGCAAGTGATCAAAGTCATGCTTAGATGTAGATAAATATGGGGTCCACAGATCATAGAACATCATGTCTGAAAAAAGATTACACTTGTTATTATAGGCCCAAATATCGGCCATTTTATTGTGTTTTACTTTGGGCCTAACTTTTAGAATATAATAAAGTCTTATGAATCACTGAACCGGGATATATCCCACTACCTGAAAACAGGCTTTTGTAGGGATGTGGATCACGCCTTCTCAATTTTAGGTTCAATGAGTAGAGAATTTCACACGACGAGTTTCGTGAGAAGAAGTCAAAACCCAATTCTCCCAAGCCCAACCCTTCACCCATAATTTTGACCCATAATAGTATTCACTAATATATGCCTTGCCTACTTGCCACTTGCCACTTGCCACATGTGAATTATGAATTATATATTACATGAAAAAGGAAATTTGTGCATGGTCAATAAAAGAACGCTAAAAATTAGGAAAATATTTTTATAGAATCTGTTTTTTATTTCACTTGCACACCATATGACATCGATTAAATCAAAATTTTAATATCAATTTAATATAAATAAAGATTCAATTATAATTACAAAATTTACAAATTAAATTTAAATTATCAAATTTGTGTTCAAATTTAAGTAAATATTTCTTTGAATCCATGTATAAATAGTTGTCACTTGTCATAGTAAAGACTATTATTAAAGAGAATAGAAAAAAGATTGTTTCGGGAATCACCGACACGGTAAACTTTTTTCACTCAAATTCTTTCTCCATTGTGGGGGTTGGGACTAACAGTTCTTCCGTCGGTGATGGCCGGAAAGTATGTAACTATATTTCAACATACTCAAATACGAGGAACGGTTGCTCTTGCTCTTTCAAATTTGAATGGTGGCTCATAAATAGGGCAGATTATTGCTTCCCTAGTACTATTACATAATAGATCCATGGGATTTCTAGTTTAGCAGCATTTGGTCACAAGTTGGCTTGGCCAATTCAACTCCTTCAACAAATCAAAGAATTCACAATTTTTGAGGAAGGTTTTATGTGAAAATTCGTAGTAAATTCACTATGTTAGTGTACAATTTCTTCAATTAATTCTCGTAGATATTAATGTATAGGAATAATACTGAGGAATTAACTTTTTCCCCTGGTGTGTTGCTTTATGACAAAGTCATGACTTCTTACCTAAAAAAAAAATGCAAAGTTATGACAAGGAGGTTTGCTATGGTCATTAAATAATTAGTGGTATTTTAATAGTTATTCAATGATTAATGAGAGAAATCTATTTAAATTGAGTGACTCGTTTTACTGTAAATAAGAGATCATATTTTGTTCGAGTACAAATTTTTAATTAGTTCGTGAGTAGCTAATAAGATATCTAATAAGATATCTAATAATTAGTTAAATTGATCAAAATAAATTTTTCTAAGTTATGATCTGTGTACAAATTAGTACGGATTATGGAGTAACGGCTTTTAATTGTGTTGCTCTTCCACTTAATTTTTTGTAAGAAAAAATCAAAGTATTAAATAACAAGTAAACAAACAGTAGTACTATCAAATTGGTATAGCCATCCTTGCGAGAGCATCCCTTCAATGTCATCCCCCACAATAGAGGGTACAAAAATCAGGTAGAAAACAAAAACAACAAAATCCAACATTAACTTCCATATTTCAAGAGAAGGAAGCATTGCTCTTGTTTTTACGAGTAAGTTTGCCAACATCATTAAAATGATTAAAAAGTAAAAAAATTTAATAATTTTTCAGTTAATCTAATGATTTAACAATGAATATCAAATACCTTTTATGTTCTTATTGTATTTAAGGAAAGGGAAAATTGTCAAAATAGTCTCTCAACTTTTTCACTTTAACCAAAATAGTCCCTCAACCTTTTTTTAGTCAAAATAAGTCCTTCAATTTTTATTTTTTAGCCATGAAAGTCCTTTTATGGTGGAGCTACCATAAAAATTTTTTTGTTTTTTTTTGATAAATTTCACATAAAATGACTATTTTGGCTAAAAAATAAAAATTGAAGGACTATTCTGGCTACAAAAAAAGTTGAGGGACTATTTCGGCTAAAGTAAAAAAGTTGAAGGACTATTTCAGCGATTTTCCCTTAAGGAAATAATTGTCGGACCCAACTTTAACATCCATGAATGTAGTCCTAAGACAACTTCAAGAAGAGTAGAGAAGATTTTTTCTTTGTTTGGTAGGTGACGAGTAGAGTACATGAATCACGAGGCCAATCAAAGGTCCCAACTCCCAACAGAGATAAAACATTTTCCTTCCAACAATGTCTAATATAATCGCACGATTGGGCTCCCAATTGACCCAACCATGAATCTTGATTTTTTCAAAATTTCTATCGATACTACAGGTCTGTTTGCAGGAAAGTTCAAGTGTACAATTTTCTTGAAGTATGCATAAAAACTTGGAAAGTAAAAGTTTGAATTTTTTGATAGTAAAATCAAGAAATGTATATTGCAATCTAATCAGTAGTTCAATACTTGCCTTCACATTTTTATAACCCCTAAAAAAAAGAGTTCAAAAGGTATAACCTCACATGCAGGTGGAGGACTAGTATAATTACTAATACTAGTAGTTTACACAACTATACTGTACAGAATAACACCATTGTCTTCTCCATCAGAGTTTAACATCAATGTAAGGGCTTATGGCAATCATTAACTAGAGTATAAGATGCACAAACCATCACAATTCGATAAAGGGAAAATCGCTGAAATAGTCTTTCAACTTTTTTACTTTAACCGAAATAGTTCCTCAACTTTTTTTGTAGCTAGAATGGTCCTTCAACTTTTATTTTTTAGCCAAAATAGTCCTTTTATGTGAAATTTATCAAAAAAAAGAAAAAATTTTTTATGGTGGCTCCACCATAAAAGGACTTTCTTGGCTAAAAATTAAAATTGAAGGACTAAATTCTGACTAAAAAAAATTAAAGGACTATTTTGACTAAAGTGAAAAAGTTGAGAGACTAGTTTGGCAATTTTTCCTTCCATAAAAAGCCTAACTACTTCCTTCCTCTTTTGTCATGGGACCATTCACGTTTTGTCAAATTCAAATTATCTTATTATCTATTAAAAAAAAAAAACAAATCCAGATTATCATATTAGGAAACTATTTGCCTAATCTTGGTTTACCTATTCACTAATATCTCTTGTGCCTATTAAAAAATTGATATAAGTAGTGCGACGTAAATAATATAAATGAGAGGCTCGTAGATAAGTATTTCAGATATTGAGTTCTTTATTATATTTTTTAGCGTTATATTATATAATGGATTAACACTTGTCACTTAATTAATATTTTATTATATTAAAAATATACATTTCATCCCATCATATGATGTAACATAACTATAATGCCAAAAGTGTAACAGAGGAGTTAATATTGTATGTCATCCAAGTAATTTTAGATTAGATTAACTAAAATATTACTCTATCCGTTTCAAAATATCTATCACTGTGTACACACAAATTAAGGAAGTTATTAAATTATATTAATTTTATAAAAATATAATTCAAAGTTATTAAATTATCCTTTTGTATTAATATTTCGACTATATAATTTTTCTTTCGTTAATGTGTCACTAAAAATAAAAGTTGAAAAGAATATTATTTAATATTTTTTAATTTTTTAAAATGATAAATAATATATATTAAAATAAATTAAAAATGATGACAACATTTTTGAGGAAGTACTAATTAATTAACAACCACCACCAGTGGGTCTCCTAAACTTACTACCACCTCAATGTGATCGAATTATAAATTTTGCCACTCAAAATCATTCTTGATCATACAAAAAACAAGGCGTCTAAACAATCAAGTAAAAGAAAAACAAGAGAGCAAGGGAGGAATTGAATTGATAAGATGGTGGAACAAAATTTATCAAAAGATTTCGATGGTCTCCATGTGGCTATGTTTCCATTTTTTGCATTTGGTCATATAAGTCCATTTGTTCAGTTATCAAACAAGCTTTCTTCACATGGGGTCAAGATCTCATTCTTCTCAGCACTCGGCAATGTCAACCGCATCAAATCCATGCTCAATCCCACTCCCACAACCCAAGTATAAGAGACACCATCCCAGTTAATAATCAATAATTCCTCCGGGTCTCGAATCAACCGCCGACCTTTCCCCTGCCCAATCGGAGCTCCTCAAGGTGGCTCTCGACCTCATGCGGCCTCAAATCAAGACCCTTTTGTCACAACTCAAACCCCATTTCGTCCTCTTCGATTTCGCCCAAGAATGGCTACCCCCATTAGCTTCTGAACTGGGCATCAAAACAGTCTTCTACTCTGTTTTCGTCGCTCTTTCCACATCTTATCTCACCGTCCCGGCAAGGCTTCCGGAACCCAAAACATCTCCGACAATCGAAGATTTGAAGAAACCCCCACCTGGGTTCCCGAAAACATCCTCAATCACCTCGGTATCTGTGAAAACCTTCGAGGCTCGTGACTTCCTCTACATGTTCAAGAGCTTCCATACACCGGCCAGCGTGTACGACCGTGTCCTGACGGGTCTAACAGGCTGTGATATCATACTCGCCAAAACTTGTAACCAAATGGAAGGCCCATATGTCGACTACGTAAAGAAACAATTCAAGAAACCAGTCCTTCTTGTTGGCCCGGTTGTTCCGGAGCCCCGGTCCGAACCACTCGAAGAGAAATGGGCTAAATGGTTGGGTCAATTTCCAGCCCAGTCGGTTATTTATTGTTCATTTGGGAGTGAAACTTTTTTAACCGATGAGCAGCTGAAAGAACTGCTTCTTGGTTTAGACCTCACTGGTCTTCCTTTCTTTGTTGTCTTGAACTTTCCTGCAAACGTCGACGTATCGATGGAGTTGAAAAGGGCTCTTCCTGAAGGGTTCTTGGAGAGGATGAAGGAAAGGGCTGTAATTCACACTGGGTGGGTCCAACAACAGCAGATCCTGGCCGACACGAGAGTGTGGGTTGCTATTTATTTCATGCGGGCTTTAGCTCAGTAATGGAGGCAATTGTGAATGACTGCCAACTGGCGATGTTGCCTATAAGAGGAGACCAGTTGTTGAATTCAAAGCTAGTACGTGGTGATTTGAAGGCTGGGGTGGAGGTAAATAGGAGGGATGAAGATGGGTATTTTGGGAAAGATGATATAAAGAATGCTGTGGAGAGAGTGATGGTGGATGTTGATAAGGAACCGGCTAAATCCATCAGAAATAATCAGAAAAAGTGGAAGGAGTTTCTGGAAAATAATGAAATTCAGAAGAAATTCATTGATGAGTTGGTAAGAGAGTTGAAAGCCATGACCGACCTTCACACCACTTAAGAGACAGTTTCTGTGCTCTTTCTATCTATCTATCCCGATGTAATTTGCATCAATAAATGTCATGTGAGTTGAGTTTTCGTGCGTTTGTGAGAGATTGTTTTTCATTTGACAATGCAATTGAGGATCTCTTTGGTTCCTGATTGAAAATCATAAACCCAACCAATTAACAGTATTTTTTTTTTTCAAATGACAACAATTTTTTTTTTTTTTAATTATTTAAATTTAAAGGAAAGGAAATGTCCAACTAAATCAAAGGATAAAAAATCTAAATCTATCTTAAGACCATAAAGGAATTGGAATTCTCAATATCAAATTTAAGGTGACCAATCCGATATGTTTTATAACTAGCCCCAGTATTGGAATGGGATAATTTTTAAGTTCTAACACTTCATGATCATTAATTTTGATTTCTTTTCCATAAATCAAATAATCTGATGATATCAAAATATATTATATCAATAATTTCTAAACACATAATAAAATAGTCAACAAATGTATAAAGATATTTTTAGTAATTTTAACTGACATTCAATTTTTTATATTATTTAATAAATTATACAAAAAATATCTTATTATCTAAATTAATTATATTTCGCTGTCATAATTAATAAGATTTTACATTCCATTACAAATCATTATAACTCCATTTAATGCTAATATTCAATTCTCTCTCAGGTATATCTTTCTTATCTAAAGTATGACGTGACCATTTGGAGTTTCTCTCAAAGGATACAAATTCCGACCTAATTGTTCTTGTTTCAGGTTTACATATGTGAGTTCCACGTGTAAAAATTTATCTTTATATTAGAGGATCACTTCAACTTTGAACTATTTTAGACTATCAAAGGTTGGAACTTTGGCCTTTGATATTTTAATATCAACACTGCCCTTAATTTGCAATTAGAAGAAAAAAGGAAACTATTTTCCTTCACCAAAACAAGCAAAATGGGATCCTAATTTAAACTGTTATTAAATGATTTTTCTTGGTTAGTTTTATGGTGAGAATTTTTTTTTTTTTTTTTTTGGGTTGATGAGAAAGCCTACATGCATATTCAGATTTAACAATTTACTCTGATTTTAAATGGGTAAATATGATAGGCAGAAAGTGTGGAACTTTGTATGCCACTTTCAAACATCAAAAAGCTAAGGTCTAGAGATCTAAAATGCAAGTGGTATTTTTTTATTTTTACTTCAATAAAGATTTCTCATCATATTATTCCTCTCCCCGGGTTAAATACCAATTAGTACGTGTATATCACATACGTTCTTATTTTTTATCTTTGCTCAATTTGTCAGTAGCATCTATAATTATATCTATATCTATATCTATCTATCTATCTCTCTCTATATATTATAGCAAAATTCCTTTTGGGAAAAATTATAAAGAATTGAAATGTGGCATATTAGGTAAAAAGAAATTTAGACTGGTAAAAATTAAAGTAAAAAATCAACTACTTAATTAACAATGAAAATGAATTAATTATTAAAATCTTATCTTTAGGTACCCTTATTTTTTTAAAAATCCTTACTTTATGCACACCTCTTGTAGTGGAATTTTTTTTCCCCAAAAGATTACACAAGAGAATCTTATATTATAAACCATCATATAATTATAAGTTCTTTACAATAAGTTAAGAAAACAAATATCTATTAATTATGCGAAAATTTTATCTATATACCATTGTTAATAAATAAAAGTTTTGATAAATATATTATTTAAATAGTTACAACTAATAACTTGTATCAAAGTAGAAAGATATTTATCCTATTATGTCTAAATAATGTCATTATTGCAACCTAATTATATTGAGTTAATATTTATAAAAATTATTATATCATAAAAAGATGACAAAGTTTTAAGATCATTTTCTTGAAGCTCTCTAATTATTGATTATTAACTATTCAATGTCAAACAATATAATTTTTAAGTGATTATGTAATCGGAATATGTTAAAAAATAATTTTAATATTATTTCTTTCTATGTCTTATCAACTTTTTGACATCATCATATTTACATGTATACTTTATATAGTGAGATCTAAAATTAATTAATAGAGACAATCTTTTTCTTTTTCCCTCACTTTTTAATATATTTATAGAAGTATGAATTTTTATTTATGTAATTTTAATAAATCAAATACTGATATTTAGATTTTGTTTCATATTCTCCTTTAGAATTTTGATTCCTTGAAATTTACTATGTAATATTTTAAAAATAATTTTATTAAAGAATATAAATTTTTAAAAAATTGATAAATTTGTGATTTTCGATGCATAGTATGAATTTAAATTACAAATATGAAAAGAATTAGATTAAGTATGCTGGAGATATAATTGTCAATAATTTTTATTCTTTAAAATTCCAACCTGATGTTAACTTTTGTATAATTTCTACAAGATTTTTTTCTTGTGTATGCATCACTTTATAGATAAGTATGAAATTCTCCAACAAAATATTACAACAAGAGTTTTTTTTTTTTTTCTTTTCTGTGTGTATCATTTACATCTATATTACAAAATATTAATTATCTCCATTATTTTCATGTAAACATTATTTATATATTTCCTATTCTTATATTTAAAATTATTTGTTTGTATTTTTTAGTATACCAAGTTTTTCAAATTTTGATTCGATACTATTTTTTTATTGACGAAAAAAATGTTCTATGTAAAGTGAAAAATATCCATAAAAAATAATTATATAATTGTTTTAAGAAGCAACACCACGAGCAAACATTCTAACTATGGGATTCAACCCTAGTACTATTTTTTAAAGATGTGGAATGTTATTTGATATATGCCAAAGTTGTGCAAAAAATAAGAAAAAAAATATGATATTGTCAACTTAACTTATAAAAATACCAAATGCTTTTCATTTTTATAGACTACTAAAAGTCATTAAAATAAATAAAAAATTTGTATCCTACAAAACTTAAATCTTAGTCCAAATCATTCAATACGATTAAATGATTATATTAATTATTAAATCTAACGAACTTACTAACTAACTGAGTAGCTTACCCATTTTTTAATTAATTATTCAATCCAAGCATTTTGATCGAAATTCAATAAAATGATAAGAAAAACTCATTTATACTTAACACAAATCAATAAGTGAAATGAGAAATAATACATAACTTTTAGTTATATTCATTTATATACAAAAGTAAAACAGTGTAAAAAAATTGATAATGTCAATAACTATAGATATCATGAAAATCAACTTTACTTATATTATCTATATAAATAAAAACTAAATAGTGTAAAAAATTCATAATATACACAATTATTACAAATATTGTTAGTTAATTTTGTTTATTTTATTTGATTTAATTATTAAAAATTACATGCCATCATTATGATTTCATTAACATTATTTTATACTAAAAAATTAAATATATTTGTTTACCCGTGCTATGGCTAGTTTGTTATTATGTATATTTGATAGAAATTCTACTGTTTCATTGAAAGAACCATTATATTGGTTTTAAAGATTTGTAAAGTATAAATTTTAAAAACACATAATATTATATTATAAAAAATTTTAAAGCACAATAAAATTATTCTATTACCGAACCGTAGAATTTACCATATTTGATATTATCTAAACTTGTTTAACTTAATCATGTATAAGATGCTTACTTAGAATAGACGATAGAACAAGTGATATTGTAAAAGGCCAACAAATAATTTCTTTTCCTGCAGCACAGTAGATTTTCTATCTATTTTTAGTATAATTTTATTTAATACGGTCTAAATGTTTGTCACATATATTTTGCCTCTAAGTATTTTTATTCTAAATTATACATGATAAGTATACAAAAGGTAAGATAGGAGATTATTATACGAGATATGATATGAAAATTTTATGCACAATCACCAACAGGGTAAACTTTTTTCAGTCAAAATCTTTCTTCATTGTTGGGGTTGGGAAGATGACAATAGCCTGAGAATCAAAGTGAATCAGTTCTTAACTTGTTTGATTTGTTTTGGTTTTCCCTTTTGAAGTTATTGGATCATATATTGTTGCCTCATGCTTAAGATGGTAAGGAAATAATTAATTTTCAGGATGAAATAGGACACAAATTTATTTCAGCATCACTAAATCTACTCTACTAAACAAACTGATATAATATTTTGGATAAAATTGCTATATCTAATCGTGGTACCCTTTAGTTATTCCATGAATTCACCTTTGGATTTGCTTTTTGTTGCAAATAGTAAAATTCTTTAGATTAAAGTCTTTTTTCTCTTTTTGAGGGATATGGATTTAAGAAACTAATTGTTTCGGATCAAGGAAAATAGAACCAAGAAAATAAATGATTTTTGCCTCAAGCATATCTGGGAATATGCTTTGAATACCAGGCCAAACAATGCCAAGAAACCATATTTAGCGGCTCCATATATAGTTGAATTGCAGACTTCAAAGTGTATATGGTATATACACTTGCAGTGCCATATTACTCTATCTGCCATACCTAGTTGAGACTGAAGATGAGCATGCAAGGCTTCGATGATCTCAATCACTCTCCTATCCGTCTTCTTCCACCAGGCTATTTCCAAACACTATCTACAATGAGAGTGTCTACTCTCACTTCTAAATTTCATCAAGAGATTATGACATATCAATCCAAGAGAGGTACTAAGTGGATGCCAATTGTTCTTAGGAACAAACCACAAGAAAGAACTCTTTTCATCCCCAATGATATATTGTACATGTTCCTAAGCATCTGAGCTTAGCTGCAATAATTTCCTCCAAAACCAAGAACACTTATTTGGAATTTTAACTTTCTAAAATGACTGATTCTTAAGTTTAACCGTATGAATAAGAACAATCTATAAGGACTCTTCCTAGAGCATACAGCCCAAACCCTCATCCTTGTTAAACCCAAGCCACTTGCTGTTTTTGGGGTATGATGAGTAAAGTACTAAAGCGGATAGGAGAAAAGAGAGGGGTTGGAATTGAAATGTACTTATTGGATGTCATTGCCTCATACAGTAAGGGCCAACTTCTATTTATAGGGGATGAGCTCTATGCTTGTCAAGGTCGAGGTGAGTTACATTAGTTGAGCTACTTGAGTAGCTAAACAGTATGATAAACTTGGTTATATGTTGATCGGACTGCCCAATCTATTCAATTTTCGAATTACAGACTCACTCTTTATGCGTTTCAATTGGGGGATTTAAGATGGTCGTTCTAACTTGCCACGTGTTTGTTTCTCATAAGTGGTCGATTTTGATGTCATCAAGGTACATACTTCAAACCATTTAACTTTAACATGGTTTTGAGTATCAATACCAGTCCACAGAAAAACTGAGAGTATACTCTCAATAACCTATATAACCTATTTAGGAAGAAAAAATATGCTACACCGATATATCTGAATACTCAGCAACACAGATTTGATATAGAATTTTGTTGCTTATATAGCGTGACAATATTTATATAAATATCACTTTTACATTGTCAAAGTTATTTATCATGCTAAATACACATTGGTACTGGTAAATCGTAGTATCAAAAGTTTTATGACACATGTAATTGTGTATAAGAGACAAAAAACAATAATTGTAATGATATTATGATCGTGATTATAAAGTTTTTGTAACGTATCTCCAATTGTGACCAAACCTTGACAAAAGTCATGTGTATGACACGATTTTTTGTCACACTATAATCTTGCAAATCGTGACAAATTTGTAATAAAAGTTATTGTTGTGATCAAAGACTTAGTGACATATTTTTTTATTTTTATTTTTAACGCCCGCAAGGTAAAATTCTGAGTGAATCAAAGTGTATGACCCTATATATACATGTAGTCTTTATTTAGTCACATCATGATTAGTTTGGATTTAAAAAAATGAGATATTCTAATTTTTAAAATTAAAAAAAAAATAAAATTGTTAAAGAACATAGTTTCCATCTTAAAATTAATTGATGATAAGTGAAGTGGCCCAAAAATTTATTAATTAAGTTCAGGATCTTTTTGGCTAGTCGATGTGAGATTTAAATTTTTAATACCTTTAACACCCTTCTCACACGTGACTTGGGTTGAACATGAAACCCAGTTACACGTGGGTCAGACTAATGAGAGCTCGTTGGAAGTGGATGAACAGGACCCAAGACACGTTTGGATGGATGGGAAAACACTTGAGGCTAGCTCTGATACTATGTTAAAGAACATGGTTTTCATTTCCCCTGTATTAAAACCAATTAGTGATAAGTAGAGTGATTTAAGAACTTATTAATTAGTTCAGAATTTTTTTAACTAATCGATGTGAAATTTATATTTTTAATATTTTTAACAATAATAAATTATGTTACTAAATAAGGATTACAAATTATATATAATCTCACAAATCCTTTCCCATCATCAAACTAGTCTTGAGGTCCTGTCACATCCAATACCAACGATTACAAAAACCTTCTTTTGTAAGTAAGTGTAACAACCACGAGTCAGTCACCTCTATTACCACGAGTAATATGTGATCCAACCATCATGCCGAGCTATAAATTGTGCCACTAAACATTCTTGTTTCTACAAAAATCAGGCGTCTAGACACTCTAATTAAGATGGGGGAAGAAAATTTAGCAAAAGATTTTGATGTTCTCCATGTGGCTATGTTTCCATTTTTTGCATTTGGTCACATAAGTCCATTTGTTCAGTTATCAAACAAGTTATCTTCCCATGGTGTCAAGATCTCATTCTTCTCTCTAGCAATTGGTTATGTCAACCGCGTCAAATCCATGCTCAATCCCACTCCCACCACCCAAGTCATCCCTCTCACCATCCCACCCGTCGAAGGCCTTCCTCCGGGTAAAAGTCGAAACCACCGCCGAACTCTCCCCTTCCCAATCGGAGCTTCTCAAGGTGGCTGTCGACCTCATGCAGCCTCAAATCAAGATCCTTTTGTCACAACTCAAACCCCATTTTGTCCTCTTCGATTTCGCCCAAGAATGGCTACCCCCTTTAGCTTCTGAACTGGGCATCAAAACGGTTTTCTACTCCGTTTTCGCTGCTCTTTCCAATTCTTATCTCACCGTCCCGGCAAGGCTTCCGGAACCTAAAACATCTCCGACAATCGAAGATTTGAGGAAACCCCCACCTGGGTTCCCCAAAACATCCTCAATCACCTCGATGAAAACCTTCGAGGCTCGTGATTTCCTCTACATGTTCAAGAGCTTCCACGGTGGGGCCAGCGTGTACGACCGTGTCCTGACGTCTGCCTCACAGGCTGTGACGTTATACTTGCTAAAACTTGCAACCAAATGGAAGGCCAATATGTAGAATACGTTAAGAAACAATTCAAGAAACCAGTTCTCCTGGTTGGCCCGGTTGTTCCGGAGCCCCGGTCCGAACCACTCGAAGAGAAATGGGCTAAATGGTTGGGTCAATTTCCAGCCCAGTCGGTTATTTACTGTTCACTGGGGAGTGAAACTATTTTAACCGCTGAGCAAATGAAAGAGTTACTCCTTGGTTTAGACCTCACCGGTCTTCCTTTCTTTGTTGTGTTGAAGTTTCCCGCAAACGTCGACGTTTCAGCCGAGTTAAAAAGGGCCCTTCCTGAAGGGTTCTTGGAGAGGGTGAAGGAAAAGGCTGTAATTCACACTCGTTGGGTCCAACAACAGCAGATCCTAGCCCACCAGAGTGTGGGCTGTTTTTTATCTCATGTGGGCTTTAGCTCGGTAATAGAGGCAATTATGAATGACTGTCAAGTAGTGATGTTGCCCACAAAAGGAGACCAGTGGTTGAATTCAAAGCTGGTAAGTGGTGATTTGCAGGCTGGGGTGGAGGTAAATAGGAGGGCTGAAGATGGGTATTTTGGGAAAGATGATATAAAGAATGCTGTGGAAAGAGTGATGGTGGATGTTGATAAGGAACCGGCCAAGTCAATTAGAAATAACAAGAAAAAGTGGAAAGAGTTTTTGCAAAATAATGAAATTCAGAAGAGATTCATTGATGAGTCGGTAAGAGAGTTGAAAGCCATGACCGACCTTCACACCACTTAATTATGCCTCTGTGTAGAGTTTCTATCTTGATTCTTGTGATTTATGTTTTCCCGAGTCAGTGAGGGAGGGTTGTGAATGCAATTTAGGATCTGTTTGGTTCCTACTTGAGAATCAGAAGGAAAATTATAAACATGAATTAGAATCAGAAAATTATAAATATTTTTGAATCAGAGATTTTTTCATAACCTCAACTAATAGTATATTTTAACATTTCCTCAACTATTGAAATGGGATAATTTATAAGTAATACTTCATTATTATTAACTTTGATTTTAATTTTTAACTCTTAAACCAAACACCCCTTAATTTGCAATTAGAAGGAGGGGGGAGGAGGATTACTTTCCTTCACCAAAACAAGCAAAATGGAATCATAATTTAAACTTTTAGTAGATGATTTTTCTTGGTTAGTTTTATAGTAAGAATTTTTTTTTTTTTTATTTTTTTAATTGGTGAGAAACTGTATATACGCGTTCGGATTTAATAATTTACTCTAGTTTTAAGCAGCAGGTAAATATGATAGGTAGAAAGTGTGAATTTTGTGTGCCACTTTAAAACAATCAAAAGCTAAGATCTAAAATGCAAGTGTTTTTTTTTTATACTTCAATAAAGATTTTTCATCACACTATATATTCCACTTCCCGGGTTAAATAACTTAAATGCCAATTAATACGTGTATTTCACGTACGTTCTTATTACCGATCTGTGCTCAATTTGTCCGTGGCATAGCCTCTGGTGAACGTGGTAGTACCGCCTCACAAATCACAATACGCAAGACATCAACATGTTTAATTTGAAAATTCACCATTTTGCATATCGTTGATTGAAGCTCTTTCAGAAACCCTCGGGTTAACAGCAAACACTTAGACAAAACTATTTCTAAATTTGTGATATGAATTAAATTTTATAAAGTATATAATTTTAATTAATGTAAGTAAAATTTAATAAAATTAAATTCTAATTACAAAATTTACAAATATAATTACATACTTAAATATTTTTCTTAAATTATAGTTATATTCCATCGAGGACGTAACTTGTGTGTTAAGATGTAAAAAACACGACAATTATACATTTACACTAAGAACTAATACACAAGTGTGTTAAGAGACAGCATCTAGCTTATTGCTAAATGTATAAGAATCAAAAGACAACAACGGATCACGAAATGTATAGCTTTTGCTTCAAAAAAATAAATAAATAAAAGGACATAAAGACAAGAACGGATATTGAGAGAAAGGCATTTGTATTGACCGTAACAATAGTCTGTACTTTTGTCATCGACACCTTTTCTACCCCGTCCCTCTCCTTTATGGTCTACCCAAGGCAATAGTTACACCTTGGAGAAGCCTTCAACATGGTTGGTTATCTACATTACTAATCCTCTCCCTGGGAAAAGAGTACTTTTCAGCACAGAACCTCCCAAGGTAAGGATTCGAGAAATCTTCCACTAACTAACAGCCCCACTTTAGTTCCTTTATGACTGGGATGGGGTATAACAATTAAATGTGCTAATTACATCTAATCTGTACAATCTCTTTATTATTTGTTCAGAACCAGTCAATTCCATCACTCAAAGGCAACGTCCCTGTTCGAAGGGGGAGGACGTAGCAAGCAATGGACGGTCTAAGATGCTGGATTTGCCATGATGCATCATTGCAAATCCAACATCTTAGAACTGTCTCTTATACACATCTAGATGTGTATAATAGGGAAAACCCAAAGAACGAATTATGAACTCTATTTGAAATCTCGAAGGAAGTTACTAAAACCATCCATTATACTTTAGCTCATGAACTACCTGAATGATAATGACAAGGAAGACTCAACAGGAGCAGAAATTCCATGGTCTTCGCGAGGAAGAAGTGACCAAAAAACTGGAAACGTGAAGTAGGGCCATATATTACCACTTTTACCCCCCAAAAAAATAGAGAAATAAAAATAAGAAAAAAGAAAAGAGTACTAGATGATGGCACATATAGATATTTAAATTTGAACCTGCAGCTAAAAGTAACTGCATTTTTACCTCAAAAATATCTACAAAGGTATCAAGTAAACAAAAAAGAAATCTCTCTTTAAAAAGTACGACTAGGGATGTCTCTTATACAAGGAAGAAAGATAAACAGCGGAAAGAACCAACATTTGTTTGTGTATCCAAACTCAATTTAAAAGAATAGAAATCTAAAACGCACCTGATTGTTTTGAGTCATCCTGAAAACCAGAGGAAAATAACACATCCTGCAGGTGACTCACATCAAAATGTTTCAAAATCAACACGCTCCACCATTGTGTTTCAACTGCAACTGTGAAAACAATTATACTTACCTCTTTTTTACCTTGGCTTTTACAAACCATTTCTGCAGGAAATAAGTGTATATACAAAGTGAATACAACATCTTTCAGAAAGGCTATGTAGAAATAGGTAATCTTACACACAAACAATCATAGAGATCCATGGACATAATCATGTTAACTGGAGACATATAGACTACTACCATTGTGCAACGAGAGAATTCTTTGCTGGACCTAAATTGAGATTCCATGAAATTTCTCATGGTTCACTAGTCAAAGGACAAGGATAATGTCTCATAAGAAACCAATTCTTAAGACAAGAAAGGTATCAATTTGGTCACTGTGAACTGTAAAACCTTACAACGAAGTGACAATGGATGGTAAACCCTAAACCAAGTTCAACAACCATGAATACAAAAATCATAATTTTCTTACCAATGTTAGAAGCACTGGGGTTCACTCGCCAAGCTCAATCCAAGAAAACAATCATCTCTTTGAGAGCCAAAATCCCAGAGGTTCAATTCAAGATTTGGTTGTGATCCTAAAGAATTGCAATGATTTCAGAAGAAGTGTTAAGAATAAAGCTTTCTCAAGTTATTAAGCAGTAACCTGTATACTTACCAAAGTTGCTAAGAGTAAGCTGGAGCGGATCAGGAGGTGGACGAGGAATCCACAAACCAACCTATCTTTGGTAAAATGTTAGGTGATTACTGCTCAATTGTAGTGAAAAACAATAATAAAGACTTGAAAGCATATATATTACATGGAAGAATGGGTGCTGTAAGCATTGATCTGCAGTTGGCCTCTTTGTTGGGTCCCACGAAAAGAGTTGCTGTCCGGTGAAAAGAGGAATTGAATATTGGAAAACATGTACCAAAACCAAGCCAATACAATTTAATAGCTCAGTCCTGTCATACTTAAAAACTGAAATAGATACCTTCATCAAATCAATAGCTTCCAGACAGTTGCATTTGGAACAATATCAGGAAGATTGGCTGAGACATGATCTATCAAAATGTCATGCTATCTTTGAAAGACTTAAGCATAACTAGATACGGAGGGGAGAAGTGACGCGGTATGCAAGCAGCATTAAACTTTTATAAAGTTCAGTTGAACTTTTCTCAAAATAACTAATGTCAACCAAACGAGAAATGTTCCTTGCTTCCGGAAAGACAGTCCAATCAGGTCTACCAAGAATGCAGCATATCTTGTATAGCTGATCTAATTCACTGGCAATACCCCACCCCCCAAAAAAAATATAAGATGTTTCCCGAGTATAGCTTTACAAGTAAATTAATCTACTTGGCTTTATGTTTCCAAATGCTACACCAAACAGGAACATTACATGATAACATGAACATGTTGAAAGATTAGTCATCATTAATTAGGGTGACGATCGAAACTAGGCCATAAAATCACCTTTCACCGGGGAAGATAGGGCAGGAAGTGAAAAGTTCAGCAAGTATTGCACCAATATATGTGTGCCCACATATCTGTGATAGTTATAGGCAGTTTGTCAGATGAAATTCCAACACAGCAAGAAAAGGACAGGAAGCAAACTAGATTCTGAAATTTAAAGCACACATTCACATAGAATAAACAAGATCCTCAACCAAACAATTACAGGCCTACATTTATTATTTCTACTGCAGTTTCGATGCATCTTTCAACCTTACGTAGAAAGCATACATATATCCAATTAGTCGAAGAAAAATAAAGGCCGTCAACACAAAATAGGAAAACAGCTTAAATATGTGAACAAAAGATAGGACTCAGTACTACCAGCCAATGGAAAGGATTAACTTGTACATCGGCAGGATTTCATGGAGATCATATACCAAAGAAAAGAAAATGTTCCATCTCATCAACTAAGCAGGGCCCGGGCAGGGTGACACAGGAAGGAAAATAAAGAACAGAGAATCTGATTAAAACACAGTTTAAACACTAGAGGAATGTAAGAATCAGGGAAAAAACTTAAAAGAAATAAGACAGTAATCAAATTCTACAAAAAGAAACAATTCTATGCATAAGATTGAAAAATGCAGTAGCAAAGGAAAGAAAGTTACACATACAATTTGCAGAGCAAGACAATAATTGATTAGTTAAAATCATACTATACAAAGAGAAAATCCTCTTCAGAAGAGGATATCAGCATCCTCAGATATCTTTATGATTTGTAAAGATTGGATAAATGAGAAAATATTTCTTACCAATGGCAGGAGTATAGGATGAGGATAGCAACAAGACCTCTGGCGCTCGATACCTTGGAAAGATATTTCAATTCTCCATAAGACATGACAATTAAAACCAGATAAATATGGAGAATATTAGTACAAATCTGGGGAAATGACCCACCAGCGAGTAGAGACATAATCGGTAAAAGGTGGCAGTGATGACACTTCTCTAGCCAGTCCAAAGTCAGCAATTTTGATGACATTGTTTGTCACCAGCAAATTTTCTTGAGACAGATTTTTGGATCAATTAGCATTATACAAACTAAAGATTATCTGCAGTAATAAAAATCCCAGAAAAGGAAATTTTAAACAAATACATCTTCAAAAACATCAATACCAGGTTTTAAATCTCGATGGAAGTATCCATTTCTGTGCATGTAACTAAGTCCTTGCAGAACCTGAGACATCAAGCCTCGAATCTCTTCCTCTGAGAAAGGCCTTTGCCTTTCTCTCATTATTTGGTATAAATTGTGTTCCTGAACAGATTAAACAGGTCAAGATGCTACAAACAAGTTCAGAGTCACAGTGATAACATGTACTCCCTCTGTCCCAAAATTTGTCACTTTTGGGAGTTCAACTTTTTTGTAAAGACAATGATAAGTTGAGCTTTGATTACCAAATACACTTCCGAAACCCATTCAGATTTTATTAATTTTGTTGGAGTAAGATTCACATGAAAGACATGTGGGCCCAAGTTACTTATTAAAAAAATTCAAGCACATATTGACGTGTGCTTTACACCTATGTAACTTTGAATACCTGTGCATGAACTCACTCATGCAATTGGAGTTTGGGGCATTTTTTGTTGAAACTGCATGCCAAATGGGACCCACCAAACATGTGAAAAGTGATTAAATTCAAAGGGTAGGAAACAGAAAAAACAGAAGTCTTCTTTACCATTTAAGGTAAGTGACATAATTTTGGGACAACTCAAAAAGGAAAGCATGACACTTTCAACGGGACAGAGGGAGGGAGTATAATGTAATAGTCAACCAGTAACTACAGCAAAATAACAGACAAGAATACACAGAGAGATAAGCATTTTCAACAACAAAATTTGATAGCATTCACCAATAAATTAAACCATTAAATTTCATAATTTCCTTGCACAGTCGTGGAAGCACAACAAAACTTGAGGGAAGCATAATTCTTCGTGATACACCTATAACATTTGTTTAGTTATAAATATTATCAATGCAACCATCCTACTACTGCTTACCCAAATTCTGAAAACTTGTGTAGAAAACCTATTAAATTGATACAAGCCCTGAAGGCTAAAGTTGCACCACGAAAAGGACATGAGAAACATTAGGTAGATAATTATCCCCAAAAGATAACTTTTTTGCAAGAATTGAATGTGAGAACTATGATAAGTATAAGAAAACTAAATCAAGTCAGAGTAAGACCGGAAAATAGTTAAGTCTTTCAAAGATAGCATCCCATTCGGAGAATTTTTTCAATATAACCCTGATCGTTATATAAAAAGTAATACAATAAAGAAAGCTACAGGACCTTAGTAGTCTAAATGACACAAAAAAGATATAAATTAATACATCACTTCAGAGCATACTGTCATACCATGTATTCAAATATGAAAAACAGCTCATTGTTTTCGCGGACAATCTCCCTCAACTTGATGATATTAGGATGATTCAACTTTCGAAGAGACTGCAGAGAGAAAGGAGGGAAAAAAGTTAACTTGTACAGGTTATGAACAGTACAAAAGCTTACGGTTGAAAATATTTAATGCCCCCCCTTTCTCCCACAAGGCTAATAATGTATCGAAGACCATGTAGACATGCCTTAACTTCTCGTAGATTCACACACTCCTCCCAGTCATAGAACTTCCGTTTCATTTTCTTGACTGCAACCTGCAAGAAATAAAAAACAATTTATTACACAATAGTTATTACTAGAAAATATATAGTGTCCATTATGGATGAAAACCAATCAAGTAAATGTCTCCTCACAATCTCAGATGTTTCTCTATTGATGGCCTTATATACACTTCCACAAGTTCCATCTCCTAGCTCTTCAAAAAATTTATATCTGAAAGCATATTTGCATGAGAAAATACCAAATGTAAGCTAAAGAAAACGAATTATATGAATAAAATGAAAGAAGAAGAACAACGAAGTCTCACCTTTCCATTATAATCTTTACAACAAAATATGGATTAAGTTCTGTTCAATGGCCTTCCAACCTCCAAAAAGAGGTCTCTACACTGTCAAAACAGTGTTTCTCACTTTGTAGTAGACATAAATCAGTGCTTATATGGTTCATACATACATACAATATCAAAAAAAAGACCCACTTCTCAATGTATGAGTGATTAAATATCAACCAAAGAATTATCAACATGCTTAGGTGCAGCCTCTACAAGCTGCAATCAGATGTTGTCATCTAAAAAAGCAGCCAGTGTTCTCCCACAGACCCTCGCAATTACTTCAACTAAGCTCAACCGAGTCCAAGCAAATCAAACCATCAAACCCTTCGTACTATAAGCATTTCCCTCTGTCAGAAGTGACAAGGAAAGCTTTAAATAGGCGTTACAGAAACACAATCTCAGTCGATTAAATCATCAGATGTCAGAAAGCAATAAAGTATCAAGTTGGAGTTTTGCAAATTTCATGTTAAAAATTCAACAGATAAAAAAGGAGCTTCCAAACATAAGGTCATGTGTAGACTTCTTTAGTCTCCGAGATGTGCCAACATTTGTCGGATTATGCCACCAATATTTCAGTATTGACCTTTAAACTAATGCTACAGATATAGAAGCAAACAAATATCCTTAGTGCACCTTCTATGTTGAAAAATTCACAATCACCAATAACCAATCCGAAACTAACTAAAAGATCCACTCAATCCTTACTTCGATAACAACAAATTCATCCGAAACATATTTATTCTACCACCAATTATGAAACATAAAGCAACTTTACACCTTCAAAACAAACTAAACAGTTTTTTCTTTCAAATATAAAACGAGCAAAAAAGAAAATCTTTCATCAATCCAAATTATACCACCAGCTAATAAAATACAAATAATATGCAAATTTCAACAAAAAAATTACAACATATAATGCAGTTGAAATTACTGAAGAAATTTAGGGAGATATAATCAAAATTCAAACCCTAGCTTCTTCTGATTATTACTAAAAATTTATAACAATAATATTTTGCGTGTAGATAATTTACCTTTGATGCGGAGGGAGACAGATGAAAAACAAAAACAAAGATCCACGGAGAAAATAGAGGATATATTATGATATTCAGATTAGCAACAATGTAAGAACGACGTCTGTTGGAAACAAGAGCGAAGAAGAAAGAAAGGAAGAAATTGTAGAAAGAGAAAATTAGAAAGGTTTGTATTGAGAAGGCATCATATTAAACAGCAAAATTTGCAGAAGAAGCGAAGGAGAAGAAACCAAAGAAATACAGTGAAATAGGACTTGTTGCTAAATTAAGAGATTTATTTATTTTTAAAAGCAAAAGGATATTCATTATTTTTTATCTTTAAATAATTGTTTTGTTTTGAATAATTATTTGGGTTAACTGCAGTTTACACCCCTAAACTGTGATATTTTTGTACTTTGTACCCAAAGGTATCAATTTTTACAATTAATCACCTCTAAATTTTTTATTTTAGCATATTACACGAGTTAATGCTACAAACAACTTGTATATCTTCATTATTTTTTCCAAATTTTAAAAATACTCTTATTAACAAACATATTAATATATAATCATACAAATCTAAATATGAATACAAGATACTTCTTTGTGTCAAGACTATCACTTGGGTTAGGATTGGACCATACAGTTGTTCAGGTTGAGTTTTTTGGATTTTGGGGTCAACAATTAAAACTTAATATAACCTAACTAATATAGCAATTTAAGTAACCTAAGTATTAGCTAGTTGGATTACTCGAGTTTTCACATTATTTAGGTTAAAAATCAAAATTAATAAAAAATTTTAAAAATCTATAGTTATAATATTATCCATAAAAAAAATATTTTATATGTTTAGTTAAAAATAAAATGATTAGGTCAATAATTAAAAGAAAAAAAATATATAATGGGATAAATTAGATGTTTATTTCAAGAATGAAAAGGAAAAAATATATAAATTAGATAAAATAATTAGGACAAAATTAAAAATAAAAAAATATAATTAAACTTTATTGGATTATCGGGTTATTGGATTAGGTTTTAAAAATTAAAACCCAACCCAATCCAACCAAATTCTGATAACCTAATCCAAATAACCCGGAATTCTATAACCCAACCCATTTTATTTCAAATTCATTTAAATTAAGGAATATGGATTTTTTATGGGTTGGGTTTGAACATCTCTATAAGAACGTGTGTGTATGTATATATATGTGTGGGATAAAAATGTATAACATGAAATAAATAAATAAATAAATATATATATATATATAATGTATAATGTGTATTTAATATATATTATATAATGATTTTTTTTTTAAACTTTTGTACATATATATTAGGCATTATTGATCAAATATAGTCTTACATGTTTGAAATATATGAATTTTTTCTATTTTTTAATAAAGATGTTGTAAGTTCGAGCCAGTTAGATTTTAGCCAAAGACGGTTTAATTTTGTGAGTTGAGCGTGAATTTCAAAAGTGTGAGTTTTTATAAGTTGAATTTAGATAGAACTCTTTTATTTTGAAATGTGTTGAGCTCGGGTACATAAAAACCCAACTCACATAGTCTGATAAATAGGCTAACTTTGTATGTATTGCTTGTGTTATGTATATGTAGTATTTTTGTTTTAACGTTTATACACAATTAATGGACATCATGTTTATAATATTTCATTACATGATAAAAATATCTTGTTTGTATCAGTATAAGTAACCTTGATTATGGGGTTGAGTGTAAACTAATAATTAACGATACTTTAAGAAGTTAGTTAAAATAATAAAGATATCTAACCTCTAAAGGTGTTCAATGGTGTAATTTGTTTAAAATTAAAAGTCGAAGGTAATTAATGCTAAAATTTATACTTTGTTGCGCAAAGTACAAAATTATCATAATTTAGGGATGCAAACTGAAATTAACCCTAACAAATTGTATTAAACTAATGATTGTATGCTTGGTCTTTGGTGGTGGGACAGGGAGGTGGTCCCCGGACTGAACACTTGTTTTCTCATTCTATATTCATTATTCACCACAATGCCCTTCCCGGGCTTCTTGGTTAACTATCACCACTTGAACCCAGCCAAATTTTAATCTTTTTGACGATTTTGACTAGTTTGCTTATCACACTTGCGTGGAGGAAACACTTGACACTTTTTTTTGAGATTTTTTAATCAGGGTAAATAACACTTTGTCCCCTTAAATAAGATGGATAATTATATTTTTATTCCCTAAACTATAAAAATATATCACATTATTTATTTTTTAAAATTTTAAAATATCAAAAAATATAATTAAATGTCTGAAATACCCTTAGTATTTATATTTTGATTTTTCATGTATTTAATTAACTTTCAATAATCATAAAAGAATTAGAAAAATATAAAATATAATAATATATTGATATCTTTTACTTTAGAGAGTGAAAATATGAGAAACTGTTGAATTATATTTTATTCAATATCTCAATTTGTATAGGTTAAGTCAAATATTAAAAGTGTAAAATATTAAGAGATATTAAAAAAAAAAAAATTATAGAAAATATTCATACAATATCTTTGAAGAAAATTTTTCAATAAAAAACAACTATAGTTAATCATTCAAATTCGAAATAATATATATTTAAAATAAAATTTTAAAAATTTGACCAAAAAATATATTGATATAGATTATTTTTAAATATTATATAGTTTATTTTTGCTTATTTTAATTAATTATTATATTACTATGAAAATTTAAATACATAAAAAATTAAAATACAATACCAAGATTATTTTAGTCATTTAAATTATTATCTCTCTAATTTTAATATTGATAATAGATGAATAGTATTAATAAAGGGTAAAGTAAATATTTCTATAATTTAGAAGCTAAAGTGTCATTACCCCTAATTCAGGGGGTAAAGTGCTATTAACCGATGTTATAATTTACACTTTGTATTATTGCTATTGATTAAGTATTATGGACTAAAAACAATTTCAGATGTTTTATTTACTATCTCTTCAAGGAATTTCAAATAAATTTTTAAAATGTTATGACTCTTTATCTCTTTGCCGTTCGGTTTTATTAGTGCACACCAAAAGAGAATAATCAATATTAATTAAGTTTAAAAATATATGGTCTAACGGTTCAAATCAACCGTCCATAATTCCATTGGTCATGTGGTATAATTAGCAACCTTTCAAATCATTCCTTTGTTTAATTGTTATTTATTTATTTATTTTTGCGTTCAGATCATTCTAATTCTTGCTTTGCTTAGATTTATACAAACTTAAGTTGACGTTGATGTTTTAAGCTAGTTATTATTCTTCGAAGTTATCACCCTTTTTGCCAAATAGTAGAAGAGGAACACAATTATATCAGAAACCCAGGTCCAAAATTCCTAATTGGACGTTTCATAAAAGAAGAAACACCAATTTAGTGCTTTATTTTTAAGATGTCAATTAATTTAATGTTTTTATTTTTTTAAAAAATTAATTAATTTAAGTCTCGTGACTATGAACAAATTAGTGAAATTATTAATAATATATCTATTACAAGTTAATGATCAGTTAATTTTCATGTGATTTGATTCATTAATTTATTCATAATTGATTAATTTTTTTAAATATAAAAGATTAAATTAATAACTGAATTGATCAATAGGACTAAATTGTTTTTTTTTTTTACATTTCATAAAACCAGTATTTTACAAGGCAAATTGGACAACTGGACCCCGCTTACTGATTCAGCAAGTCAATCTGAATGAAATTTGTGGCGTTTCAGTAATTATATAGTCATCAGTGCCCTAATGTTTAGAGCGACGCGTGTAGAATTAGAACCGTGTGAACGACGCGAGGATATTCCCAAGCGGCTTGTAGTTGAAAGTTGAAAATGCTTCCGTATACGCCAAATTCAAATCGAATTTATTACGTAATATTATAAATTTTTTGATATCTTACATTATTTATTTATAATGATATAAAGTAAAGTAAAATGATATGAGATTTTTAATCAAAAAGTCTATAATATTATATCATAGATGGGGACTACATAAAATTTTTTAATACTCTACACCTTAAAAAATACATAAAAATTTGAAAATCTTTTATTGAAGATGCATGTATTAAGAAAAAATCTTGCCAATACAATTTAGCTAGAGTAAATAAATTGTTCCCGTTACCATAACGTTACAAGTATGTTAATACATAATCATGGTCAAATAAAAGTATTTAATACCCGGATTATGGACAAAAAAGATTTGGGTTCGAAATATTAAATTCAAGGAGGGGTATGGGTCAGTTTTTATTGAAAAATAGGGGGTTAGTCATTTAAAAAAATTGGATCCTCCATTATAAATAGAAGATTTTCATTTATTGAAAAATAATTACTAAATAATTATTGAGTAAAATAAAAATTTCTAGTTACTTATACTGGTATTGAATGGAAATTTCTGTAAGGTTTACATTTTTTTTTCAATGGTCCTCCTTACTGAAAATTTCATGGTATAAAAGAGGGGCCAAATTTTACTAAGATCTAATCTTTTTGCTGAAAAATGCATGATGTGTGCATGACGTGCGAGCAAGAGTTGGACATTCAGTGACTCCGACATCTTCGAAAAATCAAATGTGTGGACTCCACCTGTTCTAATTATCTTTTAATTCTAAGCCCATTCAAGCTAAAAAGGTTTTACATAGCTAAGGTAAAACCTTATTACGGCCCTTGGATGGCTGTAATAGATGTCACAAGTGGGCTGAAAAGTTTGGGCATCATCCATACGAAACCTCCACGAGCCAGTCAAAGTATTCAAGTTATTAAATTGCTATGCAAGGGTTGGTTGCATTCAACACACGGCCCATGCTCTCCTGGACTCGTTAAATCTTGCAAATATTCTTTACTGTTCACTACGCATTATAGAATGAATATTGCAAACTGTTAGATGATTAAAAAATAGTGAGATTTCACATATTATTTAGTTATCTCAACTACTATTATACTCATCTAACATTGCGAAGTGAGTAGCCAAAACTTACTATAAATCTCGACCTTATCTTTGCTCTTCCATTCACCTTCCGTATGCATGCGATGGAATCTGACGGGTTCAATCAACAGTGGGATTTCTTGATGAAATAAAACAAATAAATACTCAAAAGAAAGGATAGAAAATGCAGAGGACTCAACCAGCTCGATCCTCCATCTCTACCACCCCTAACGGAAAATCTAAACTCTAAAAATGGACCAGTCGTGAGTCAAATCCATTCAAGAATTACCCACATGCCTAGGGTCCTAATGACAAAAACTCTAAAATGGACTGACATGCACATGGAGTTACATAGAAAGAGATAAGTATAAGTGGAGAGAGGGATAAATGTATATGGTAGATGTAGGCTTATATCTTTAGTTATGGACTTAACGATTGGTCCAGGCAATGTTTTGAAAACTGGACGGGGTATTGAATCGGTGACCAATTCGGTTTACAGTTTAACTGGTCCAACCGGTCAGTTCACTGAATTAGTTTTTTTTTTTTAATAGAGTGATATAATTTAAAATGGCCTAAAATATATTTTCATAAAATCCAAAATAGAAGAAAAACACTATTTTTTGAGAATTCTAGTCCTAATGTCCAAAAATACGAAAAATCAAACTTGCACAAAAATAAGTATAAAAAAGATTAACAAAATAATAACGTAATAATTTAGTTAGTTTGTTCACTATTTTGCTATTTTGGTGTTTATTTCACAATTTTTTAATTTTTCTCTTTATTTAAATTATTTTTTAATCTAAAATTTAAAAAACTGCCAAAGACTGGTTGAATCGGTTTTCTTCCAGTTCATGATTTTTGCTAGTTCTGTTCTATTTTTATACAGATCAGATATATATATGGACCAGACCGGTGGCTCTTCTGGTTAGCAGTCCGATTGGTCGAATCGGTCAGTCTGGTCTAGTTTTCAAAACATTAGGTCCAGGCTTGACTTGGCTTTTTATTTACATATTATTATCCGGTATTTATAGATAGGGATTCTAGGCTTCAAGGTTGGAATCTCTGACTATGAGACCATGGAGATCTGTCGGCTGGGTATCTAATCTCATATTACTAAATTACCCTTGCAAGGTTAGAAGACACATGTCATTAACACTTCATATATCATCATGGACCAATCGTAGATCTGATCCATTCAAAAAATGATAAATGATAAAACCAGACACATGAATTAATATGCTATACATTTTAGATGTTTAGTAAAGTTTCTCCTAGAGCTGTGCAAACCCAATCCAAATGAATTTGAGGCAAAATAAATTGTGTAATTGGGTTTCGTACTACTTGCGTTGGGTAACTCGAAATACATTAAATTGGGTTTTGTTTTTTTAAATCCCCTTATGTGGCTGACCTCTTACTAGTTACTAGTATGCCTCATTTCTCTTGATGCAATATATCACCGAGTTCTAACTTTGTTTGCCTTCTTTACCGGTGCTTGCAGGATGTATCCCTCATCTCGCTCTTAAGGTAAAGGTAAGTAATGGGAATTCTCTATGTTATAGTCATCACATACGTTAGCTGAGAATCGCTCAGGAATTCATTGATAATGACTTTGTCAGGTTCTAGGGGCTACTCTTCTGTTTTGGTGATCGAACTCTCCCTCATTCTAATCGTCCACAACTCAACTTGACAACTCAAAAATTCAACTTAAAAATCTGTTTACAGTAATACCTTTAATCTTACGTTTAGCTTAGTAGTAGCAACCTAACCCATGTTTTTGCATCTTTCAGCTACAGCCGAGACAAACTTCAAAATTTCATAAACTTTTTCTTTCCACCGTTATTCAAACGAGTGCCGTCAAGGTTTCGATCCTCTCACCCTTCGTCAATTGGTGCCATCAAGGCTTGCTCAAAAAGACATTATAAGGGAGAAAATTGCAGGGTCTTCATCTTCATCTGCATCCCTACAACTATAAGATTTGCACACCCCGGTCGACCATTTAGCCAAGCCCCAACTCGTTGATTTCTTGAGACTGCACAACTTGTTATTGCCGGAATTAAGAGTTTCAATTTGATACTGTTGTATTGCATGGTTCTTTGGTTGTAATCATGGTTGTTAAAATCGCGATCCTGGATCGTAGGATCATACGATCCTACAATCCTAGGATGCCAAAACGACTCGGATTGTTACTAGAATCGAAATTTTTGTAAAATCGGGTAGGAGTATAGGATCATATGGTAGGATTGTAGGATCATACGATCCTACCCGATCCTACGATCCTATGAATGAATTAATAAACTTTTTAGGCCTTCTCAACTTTTGGACTTTATTTGTTTTATGTTCTAGAAGGGATAATTTTGTTTTGTGACCTATTTGCATTAGCCCTACCACCAAATTCCTTTTTCAAAGTCTAAACTCCAAACACTATACTTGTCAGGATTGCGAAATTCCTTTATCAAAATGGAAATTCTCCAATTATATCTTCATAAAACTTAGTAGATATTTTATCCTTTTAATTTGATGGATATAATATGATATGTGTAAAATAAATAAAACTATAATTCAGTTGAACTCAACATCTATTTGGGAAAGTCTTTTAAAAAATTAATATTAGAACATTTTTTAAAATGTGATGTATATAAAATATAAAAAAATTTGAAATTTAAACATATTTAGAGAACGTGATTAATAAATCTACCCTACAAATTTTGTTATAAAAATGATGTATTAGTATATTAGTTGGTGCTATTGGTTATTTTAATTTGTTTCTTGAACTTTTATCTTCTTATGATTAATTAAGTTATTTTTTTAACGGAAAAAGGTAAATTCTTATTGATTTTGTAAATTTTTTACATGAGATCATTTAAAGGCATTACCCTTATGAGAAGATCTAATCCTCACACAAACAGATGATAGTCTAGCTAATCTTTTATCTTTTAAGATAAATTCAAAGTTGTGATACTTTTTGAGATCTTCTCCTAGTTTCATGTTATTAACAAATATGTTCTTTAATTTGATTTGCATTTTTGTCTCTTAACTTATTCTAAAATATCATCTATTTGGACAGTTATTATTTAATTAGGATATTATTCTAAATGTTATTTGGAAAAAGTACTGTAACATCTCTTTTTATGTGATGTATGCGATGATTGAAAATTTTAGTTAGAAAATATTGCAGAACAAATAGGGGTTCTGTTATTAAATTCATTTCTTTTCAACTTCACTACTTCCATTTTCTTATACAATTCATGAAATAGGTCAAAATGATATATTTTTATGATTAATTTACAAATCATATAATTTTTATTATGGTTTTTGTTATTTATTAGTTTAAAAATAATTTATTTTATTCTTTTAGATACTTTTGGTCGGATCTTATGATTCTACGATCCGATCCTACTATCCGATTCTAACAGAAGTAAATCAATCCTACCTAGAATCCCGATTCAACAAACTATGGTGCTAATTGTTATATCTAAGGTGGTGGTTGGTTAATCCTGTTGTTATTTGACAATTGTGGGTGTGGCTTGGCACGTATTATTGTAAGGGTTAAATACATTAAACCCCTTAAGGTTTGGGCTATTTTGCACTAAATCTCCTAATGTTATTTTCACTTTGTCCCTTCCGTCATCAAGTTGACTATTAAAAAGTCAAAAAAGACATTTTTACCCCCAGACACTACAAGAATATATAAAATTAACCCTTTCATGTTTATTATATTTGTCATTTTAGTCCTTAATTCAAGTTTTGTATCAATTAACCTATTTTAGTCATTAATCAATATAAAAATATTGTTAAAATAAATAAAAATGATAATGATATCCACCAACAACAGTCATTCTTTAAAAATACTTGTCAAAAAAAAATTAAATATAAAAATTTCCTAGTACTTTCGGTATTTTTTTAGTCTTTTTATTATATTTTATTTTCATGTAAAAATAAATTTTTAAATATACGAGACTTGTAACCATCTATTAAAATTATATTAGTATATTTTTCTTTTACTTTTTTTATGTTTATTTAAAATGATTTTCTTCTTACTTTTTTCCTTTGTTAATATAATTTAACTAATACCTAAATTATACGAAGGAACTTTATCATATAAATAAAAACTTAATTAAAATAATTTAGATGAAATACCTTTAATAATTCATCAAAAATTTTAAAATTAATTATTTCATCGTATTTTAATTTTTAAATATTAAAGAAAGCATAATTCGAGAATTAGAATATTAGTAATTAATTTGGAGCATATTTATATTTTTAACAATATTGATAATATTATTGAATTTTATTTTTATTCCAATGTATGAAATGCTAAAAAGACAAATGACAAAACTTACCTGAGGGGATAAAGTGAAAATTCGCTTAAACCTTAAAGGGGGTTTATCGCAATTAATCTTTAGGGGTAAATTTGTCTTTTTTGAAAAAAACTAATCTTGGAGTTACATTTGACTGTTAGTCAAAGGGGCAAAGTGAGAAAAGAATAACGTTAGAGGGTTTAGTGCAAAACAGGATTTTATACTTAATAAGATTTAATGTATTTAACCTTTATTGTAATTGGATATTATTAAAAGTATTAGAGCGATGGAGTCTTGCGTTTGTGATTTGTTAATAGTTATCTCCATCAGTTGCTGTTAGCAAAAAAACTTCAAAGATCTGTCATTTATTTGAAATTATTTGAAGAAAATTTCAAGATGTGATGAATTATTTTTGTAAACAAGAGTTGTGATAAATTATCTCCGTAAAAGACTATCAATGATCATTTTTATGCTTTTTTCAACTCATGTGGCCTGAATAATCTGTTCGATTAATAATTAGGTTAAGTTTCTTTAGCTTTGTAGAATGTTGCTTGAGTTGAATTCTTAATTTTTTACATATACCAAGAATTAATTAGCCCAACAACTCAACCCATCAACACTCCACGACGATGACCAAGCCAACTTAAAATATATAATCCGATCAAAGAAAGGTTAAATATGTCACACAAGACGAGATAAACTATTCTCTGATACCCAAAAAACACAACATACATGTACTGGTAAGTAGTAACAGGCTTTATGCACAGACTACCTTTTCACTTGAAACACTCCCAGATCCACTATATTTTTCATATCGTCTACTGTTCCACGATGATCTTCCCAGTAGCATGGCCGTCCATAATCTTTGCCCAAGCATCTTCAGCCTTGCTAAGAGGATACTTCGAGTCAATCACACTCTTGAGTTTCCCTTCTTTCACCAACTTAACAAGATAATCTAGATTCTCACTTTTGGGCGCCATGATCAAAGGCACCAATAGCTTCTTAGCAAAAGTCACTTTCTTTAAAGCATATGTCCACATGGCGCTTGGGCCCGGAGTGAGATCTATAACTTTGCCATTTTCACTCAAATTGGGCTCAAAAGTCGACCAGGGAATGCCTGTTGCACAGTGAATCACTGCATCATATCTTTTCCCAGAAGGACTATTAAGAGCTGCTCCCTCTGGAGTCTTGTAATCAATAACCTCATCCGCCCCCAAGCTCTTAACGAAATCAATGTTCCGAGCTCCACAAGTGGCGGTGACATATGTGTTTCCCAGTTTTGCCAGTTGAACAGCATAATGACCCACCCCACCGGAGGCAGCAGTCACAAGAATGTTCTTTTGTGGCCCACTACCATCAAGATTAACCCCAGCAGGCTGGGTAAGGGCCTGATGGGCTGTAAGAGCAGCAACAGGAAGAGATGCACCTTCAGCAGCGGACACTTCAGGTGGCCTTTGAACAGTCAAGTTCTCTTTAGCAACAGCATACTCAGCCAAACCACCACCATTCTGCCATTCAAATAAATAATATTCAGGAGACTAGACTCAAAAAATAGATTTATTTACTTTAGACCGGTCAATTGGATTTAGAATGTAACTAGAATAAAACAGCAAGGAAAAGAAATGAAAAGGATAAAAGAATTAAGAAATCAAAACACTACTATGCTGTTTTCCGTCTGTCTTCCTTATACTTCCACATTTTGTTCTTTTCCTTTTGGCTTCAATTATCTTGTTAATTTTGGTTTTCAATGTGCATGTTTTCTTTTCTTTATGTTTTATTATTATTCATTCGATTTATTCACTAAAACTAAATAAGGAACTAACGAAGATTCGGAATAACTGCTTTTAGTGGATGGGGTAGCAATGATGATTTAATTGCTAAATCCGGTCAACAGTTAATTAGTTAACTTTTTTGTGAGCGGATGCGTAATTATTTGTCCAAATCTCACTGAACAAATATGTATACATATTACCCTCCGAAAAAATAGGACAAAGCATGTAAAAGAAAGGTTCCCAGGAAATATGGGCAAACCAGATGGAGAACTTCTAATAATCATCTGTAGGCAATTCCCCAAAATAGGTATCATCCATATCCAGTTCTTCTTATTAGTTTCAACTAAAATGAAAGAAGGGAGTAGTGGGGAGAAAATTGAATCAAAGAAGCAAAATAATAAGAATAACACTTACCAAATGATTAAGAATTGCAACAACTTTGTCACCGGCTTTGAAATTTTTTACTCCAGCTCCAACTTCCACTATCTCTCCTGCAACATCAGTTGCTGTACCACCCACCCACCCAACATATTTGGAGAGCCAAAAAAAAAAGCCACCTTCGTTTAAATAATGTAGGGGACAGGAAGAAAATCTAGGATGTAATCTGATGTGTTGGCCAGAATCATAAGCAACGAACAACTTCACCTACTTAAAAGAACATCATTTTTTTGGAATGACTTAAAAAATATAAATCAACTCTAATCATGTATACACACTTTCATTCAACAGCTCCTATGACTGCATAGAGTTTTTTCATAAAGAAAAGGATCACAAAAACTAAAGAGCAATTAACAATAAGAAACAATTGCCAAATTTCATCCTTAGGATTTGTTGTTAACCAGAGAGTTAACTATAGCTGTAATAACAAACCATCTTCAATAACACAAAAGCCCAAACGCATTCAGATCCACGAATATCGGAGCTATCTCATCAAAAGGAGACACTTTGATTGGAAACTGAAAGTATAAAAAATTTTAAGATTAAAGACTATCATAAAACTTACCAGGAATATAGGGAAACTTGCGAGGCATCATGACAAATCGGAGCATGCCTTTCTGTATTTTCCAATCAACTGGATTTAGACTTGCTGCTTCCAATTTGAGCAAGATCTCACCTTTAGTTGGGGAGGGAACAGGAACTTCAACATGCTACAAGAAGCAAAAAAAATTGTAAAATCCCCCATTCTCATTAAATAAGTACTGTTAATTCAATCATACTCATACAAACATGTTATCACAAAAATAAGATTTGTTACCAGATTCAAATTTACAGTCCAACTAGTATAGCTTTCTTGAGTTGGCTACCGGATGAACTTGAGGGAACTTGCATCATTCATAGGAGCCATAAATATTTTTCTTGAACAAAACTTAGGGGGTGTTTGGTAAGGGGGAATCAGCACCATGGAATGGGTTTCAAGTTATTAACACCCATATGTCATTTGGTAAAGCACTATAAATATCATCCTATCACTTCGAAAGTGCTCAAATAGCCTACTATCATTCCCCACCAAATTGGGTGGTATCAACCTTATTAATGATATTGGAGCAAAATTAACAAAAAAGGCAAAAGATAAAAAGAATTCAAACAAGTCAGTCTCATCATCACTCTTCCCTCACAAAACTTCTCTCTCTCCCCCGGCACCCTCCCCCTCCCGCCGGCAGCCCATCGACTTCCGACCATTGCTCCACCGTCTCCTTCGTTGTTGTTTGTTTCCTTGTTATTTCTTGCTATATTGCTCTCTATCTCCCTCCCCCTCTCTCTCTCTAGCCTGCAACAATGGCAAATGGAGGTGTGGCATAGCTGCAATGATGCAACTGTTTTCTTGCAAGTTTAGCAAAAATATTGTTAGAACAACAGAAAAGCCCGTGAATCAAGGAGGACTATGGTGTAAAATCCTGCAATTTATTCTTCAAAAATTTTGGATCGGCTCTGTTATGATTTCTTCATTTTTGAACTTTTTTTTGCTTGTGAATATTCTTGAGCAACAGAAAAGCCCGTGAACATTGATTTAGCAATAAGATACAATATTTTTTCAATTGATTATGGATTCAATTTTTTGAGGGATGAATGAACATGTCAGTACAATTATTGTTGGGTTAGGTTTTTGATTTGGTTGGGGCAACGGCGTTGGAGCCATCTTCATGGTGGTTTTGACCAATTCCCATGGAGTTAATTACTGATTTTGACACAACTAACTATATCAACTCAAAAATTGATTACAAAAATCGGTTAAGATTTGCTAAAAAATAGTAGCTCTTTGTGGTGGGCAATGGTAGTCGGAGGTAGATGTCAGTGAAGGTCTTCAACTGTTGGTTAAAATGTTATTATTTGTGTTTGTTGTGGTATACATGGAAGGAGAAGGAATAATTTTAAAAAAAAAAATAATAATAATAATAATTGTAAAAAGCCATTATATCAAACCGCCTATGACTTTCGATAAAAAGCCATTATCATTCACTTCACTATTTATTTCTCATTGTCATAGTTATCAAATAGTAGTTGTTGTGATGGTAGAATTTTAACCAAACAACATGAACGTATTACAGGACCATGTAAATATGCAATATGCGAACAAGAGATGAAAGGTCGTTGGTCTCCAAATTGAGCAAATCAATCAATTTCAGAAAACTAAAACAATCATGAATCAATTGAATAGTCTCGAACATATACCAAATTAGCAATGCCGAAATTGCGAATTTATCACAAAACCACAACTCTTTAAAACTAAATTTTTTTATACTGTTCTATTCCTCCTATAACATATTGAAAATACCTAGAAATAGATTTGCAAACTTCCAAACCCAAATAAAACATAAATTGATAACGAAAATTAACAAAGCAAATAAATACATAAAGAAATAACGCGGAAACAGAATGGAAGTTAAATTACCTTCAAAGCAGCAGCTCCACCTCCATAGGAATCGTAGCGAACCGCTTGCATAACTCTCCCCGCCATACTAATTTCTTCCTGCTTTTTTTTTGGGATCTCAAATATGAAATTACCGTATGGAAAATTGTCGTTTTAATAGAAAAGAGGGAAAGTGAACGAATATATGAAGAAGTGGCATAGATGAAACGGAAGGGCGTATAATGGGCCCGGCCTCTGATGAGATGTCTTCGTGGCTAATCCAGAACGTCTTATTCCAAATACTGAAAATTTTTGTATAAATTCAGATTTATTGTTAGTGAAATAAATTTATTTATTTAAATTATTTTTATTTATTAAAAATAATTTTTTTTTAAAATGATACGAATAAATATAAATTAAGACTTTTTTTTTTATCTACCATACTCTCCTTTTAAAGAGTAGCTACTAATGATCTCGTTCATATATTGTGGGATTTTTGTTTTTATATCTTTTAGGAATTCTACAATTACTTGTAAAAAATTATTTTTTTTATATTTTAAATACTTATACGATATAATATCATATATTATAAATTATAGAATTTTCCATATTTTTATACTGTTGATTAGCCGCACCCTCATGTATGGCCGGACATCCGGACGGCACACACTATGATTGTTTTTTTTTTTTTTTCTTATAATCAAATAATAATAAGACAATAAATGTATTAACTACTCTTGTCCTTGTGGAGTATCATAGAAAACTTAGTCTTATTGATATACCTGATGTGTAAAATTATATTAATTTTTTTTTAAATAAGTAAAATTAAAATACTGTAAATACAAATTAAATTAAGAATTTTTGTGGTGAGTTGAAAAATTATTTAATAGTAGAAATGAGAAGTTATAAATTTGAAAATTAAGAACGAAAAAGATAAATTATACTAAAAATCTCGTGCATCATATAAAATAGTTATTCTATTTATGAAGCATACCATATTGTTATATTATGAATATTTATAATATAACATCATGTGTTGTAAGTAGTTATAAAATATAAGAAAAAATTAATATACAAATATATTATACAAAAGACTATAAAATTTTCCATTACTGTAAACATATGTGCATATCTGCTCCAAAAAAACAAAAAAAAAAATCTGCTTATAACACATATATACGAGATGTTACAAAATATGCAATCTCTGCAACCAAAGAATTAGTTAATTTGCATTCATAAATTTTCATTAATATAACCTAAAGCATCCTTGTAATTATCCCACAAATCGGTCGCCACCGTGGTAATCATCTCTGAGAAACCTTGTAACAGCTCAGGCAAATCTTTGACCAAGCCATCAATTGAAGTCGCCAATCCTCCAATAGCTGAGCCAGCAGCGGTTGCCGAACCCGAAACGCCATCTTTAACAAGATCAAAGAGAGAAGAGATGAGGGTACTAATTGCTTCTATTACAAGCTCCACCAGGTACTCCAACTGGACACGCCTTAATCACGTCTCCTAATTTCTCTAATAATCCCTGGACGGCCTGTCCCGGAAGTTTGAAGGCTTGGATTGTCAAGACTATAAAATGAGCTGTTCCTTGGAAGATTAATCGTGAAATGATGTTTAACATAGTACTCAAGGCCAAGAAAACGAGGTTGAAGAGGAAAAGCACCATTTTTGGTTGATGGAAGAAAATAAACTTGAAAAGAAGAAATTGAAAGGATAGTTTGTATTATATTAAGTAGAATGTATCTGTTAAAGAGTTGATTTCAGGGTGGTATAATCGGAATAGTTTATGCAATTAGGATCGTTGAAGTCAAGTTTCTTTGCTTAGATTATTTTGTTTAAGCATAGTATTATAAGGAGTAGTTGTTGTCCACAAATTTTAACAAGTATAATTCAAACGTGAGGAGAACTTTTTTTTATTTGTACCTAGTTTTATTTAACACATAATTATTCTTCGTAAAATATAGTAATAATTGTTATGGTACGCATGATATTACAGCATAGGAACCCACGCGGAAAGGTATGACACTTCCTCGAATTTCATTGCTTGACGCGCTAATTCACCGTATCCTCCAAGTTTGCAAGATTTCCATGTCAGTAAAGAGAAGTCATCGTTGGAATTCGATTAAAAATTTAAAATTGAAAGAGACACATCAAATTTATGATTTTATAAATTGTTTTAAAAAAAAAGTGGCATGCCTTGGATAAATTTGAAATCCATCTTAGATTGGTGTCATCTCAAATTTGTCCTAATATTACCATTGCTTTCACCCTCAAAGATGAATTCAAAAGCAGAACATCTAAAGAATGTTAACCAGAGTCAAATGATCAACTACAAAGATTTCAGATATTTCTCTCTTCTTTTTTTTTTTAATATTTATAAATTTTTCTGAAATTTTAAATTTCAGAATTCAGATACACCGAGAATTTTCGAGGGGAGGTGTTCGGATAATTCCAACTCTACTAAAAATTCAGGCCAAATAAGTTGACTAAATGATGCCCTGAATATTTCAACTGTCCATTAGTCATAGACTTCAGAAACAACGGTTTTGCACAATTAGTCCTTGGAGTACAACGAGAAATTACCAGTTAAAATCAGAACCTTCTTTCACCATTCAACAGTATCTTGAACATCTATACATACACACGTCTATACACAAAGAAAATTATATACATTTGAAGTTTGCAGAAAACTTACTATACAGAAACGGAAAATTGAGAAACTCAAATGGCATTATATCATATTTACTCAGGTACTCAGGTCTACTCAGTTGTCCTCCAGCTCATATACAGTTCTAACGCATTCTTCAGCGTCCCAAAGGAACGAACCAAAAGCTATGGCCTCCAGAACAAATCTCTTAAGACTTGCAAATGATGTAGATATCTCCTCATTAGTTTCTGGCACACCAGTCTTCACGTCACCAAAAAGCGCAGAGCTCTGCCTCTCAATCAGGTTTGCAGCCTCCTTGGATTTTGGTTTTGCACAAATTTGAAAACTTTTTTCAGGGTCAAAACCCATAACATAACACCTCAACTTCTCATGTTTCTTTGCCCGATTACATGATACTTCACTCAGTGATGTGGATCGCATGCTCATGACATGGCCAAAGACAGCACCCCGTGATCCTAAAGTCCACATCTCAGAAACTGGAAGGTGGCTGCCCATGTTAAGACAAAGATCAAAGTTGTTCTGAGACAGATTCTGTTCGAGAGTGTGCCTCAATGAAGCAGACTTCAAAAAGTATCCAAACAAAACCGAAGCAGTGTAGACTTGGCAGAGCTGAAGCCGAGGGATCTGTGTTACTGCCCACTTGTCTGTGACATTAGAGTTGGCTCTCCAGCTTACAGAAGTGGTAAGATGTTCCCTTATCATCTCCAAAACCTCAAAGCTGTGGATAGATTCAAGTTCCCAGTCCTTTGAAGGCATTATCTCAAGTCTGCCATTATACATGCATTTGGAAAGTTGAGGAACCAAGTGTACTCTAATTTCATAGAACTTGGAATTCATATCAACATATACATAACATCTTCAACTGCAGCTCGACATTCGTGCTCTTTAAGTTCAGCAATTCTCCTGGTATTCAGCAATATACACAATCAATAAAAGTACAGATACAAGATAGCACTAAGTGGACAACATTAAACAGACACGCAGTTTTCATATGTTCAATATTTTCATTCGGAAGTGGAAATTAAAGCATTGTATGTGTCTTTAACCAGCATGCCCGACAAATCTAACATCATAAAACAAATAGTTATATTGATGAAATAGCTCTTAGGAGACCCATCAGCAAATTATTCCCTCACCTCGAAGAGAAGCTATACAATCCAAGAGAGGAAACAAATTACCCAATAGGTATTCTAGTAAAGCTTCTTAATACAATTCTACGGAGTATGAGCTTGTGGTGCAATCTAACTAATAAGAAGCTTGATTCCATTTTGACAAGGACAGCATAGAGGTTCATTGCTGATGTGTTCCAAATTTGTTTTCTATACAGGGAGATTAAATGTTGGAGGAAAGAAAAATTCATCCGAGAATAAGCATTATTAGCTAGAGAGAAAACCATTTCTGAATGACTGAAACCAACCTTACGATTGTAACAGGCTATAAAGAAGCAAAAATGGCATCTTAGAAAAATAATTGTACATAGTTATGCACAACTCAAGATAGGAACACAGACTACATGCTAACTCACTATTTAGGCCAAGGGATTTGATGATGTAGCACAGTCTTCAGTGCAATAAAGAAAAATAAACCAAATGCAAGCACCAGGGGAAAACAGAGTAAGTAATGATTAAAACACAGCAACAGAATCACAAAGCCATATTCTTGAAGATAACGAGCCCGTTAAACACTTCCTTTTATACAATTTCCAAAACACCCCGAGTATACTAGTATATTGAGGATTACATACAGTACACAGATTAGGAACAAATAAAGTTCATCGGCATTTCATCTCACAGCTGCCCCACATCATCATAAGCCTAAAATTTATCAAAATAGGTCTATCCTTAAAATCAACTTCATGTTAACTAGCCCACAAAAGATGTTAGCTTTAGCCATAACCTTTGTCTACCCTTTTTTTGCCTTCGATTCCTCAATATCAGCAAAAAGCAAATAAATACTAGTGAATAATTCTCATTCTTTGGTGTTTGGACACACTTAATTCTTAAAAAAGAAAAAGAAAAAGAAAAAGAAAAAGAAAATTCTTGAATGCGAAAGAATAGTTATGGTCAGTCATCAGTCAGCAATATATATGAATCCATTAACCCACTAAAAAATTCTCCTTTACAAAACTAAAAATCCGAAAACAAGGTCACAATCTCAAGAAATTTAATCGAATATTTGAGTAACTAATATTCAACTAAATATACCTATGAAGGCAAGCTTCAACAGATTTAGAGCTCAAATTCATTCTGGCCAAGGCTTCACAGCGGTCAACAACCAGCTGCTCCAATTGTTTCTTTACAACTTGAGGAAAGTACTTCGGATCATTCAACAACACACTACTCAATAACCTCCCGGCCGCCGACCTCGGCTGGAGCGGTGCGTTCAAGCCCCTATACTCTCCACACTCACTACTATTACAAGCCAAGACCAAGAAAAACGGCTTCCGATTAGTCCTCCCGGAAAAATTGAAGGGCAAATGATTAAAAGCCTTCACTTTGGAAGGTAAAGGAGATTGGAGAAGAGAAGAGGAGAAGGGGTTTTTGTAAGAAAGGCAATAGTCCATTCAATGCTGATTGTTAAAACAACCCTTTTTAGTAGCAGTTTTGGCCCTTTTGGGTGAAGTGAGGACAGAGGAAGACTGAATGAAGGGGTTTTTCTTCTCTCTAGAATGGGTTTACGCCTTTTATGTTATTGACAGACGTTGAGGAGAGAATGAGAAATACCAGATATGGTTGGTTATGGAATTATAAAGAAAGCCAAGTAATTATGAACAGTGGTTGAATGGATAAACAATGGTGTCAAAAAAGGACTACAAAAAAGAGAAGACCAAAAAGAGGATAAGCACTGAATATTTTATTTGTTCACTTGGGTTAATCTTTCTTTTCATTTTCATATTACCCCTTGTAGTTTGATTTTTACGCTTAACACCCTTTGTCTGCTGGTCTCGTAGGTGACAAATATACTCTTGGTTTGTTGGTTTTGTGCAAAAGCAAATATTAAGGTAGATTCGGATTAAATTTTAGACAATCTATAAAATCAGCTGATATAATTAAATTTTTTAAAAATTTAATCTTTATTATAAGATTTATATAGGTGAGTCAAAAATCAAATTTACCTAAATATTTTTCTTGTGCAAAAATTAATGGGTTGGCGAATACTTACAATAGTTTTGGGCCGTGTGATTTGGAGAGAAGAAAAGTGAGGCTTCAGTTTTAAATAGAAAAAAATAGAGAAATGGGAAAACACATTGTTTCGGGTAGAGGGAAAGTTTAGTTATGTGATTTTTGTGTATTACTGGTAGTATTCACGTGAAGTTGTTAGTTTTGGTAACTATGTTTTGTTTTTCGATAGAAAAATGATGATTGTGAAAGAAGACAAATGACTGATTAATTGAGGGTAAGAATCTCAAAAAATTTAAGTAGAAATGTTTTTGATTGGTAAGAAAGTACGGATGTATTTGTCCTTTACAGTAGTTATACAACCTGTATCACGATTCACGATGTTAAAGGTATTAATCAAGTGACACATACTAAACCATACGGGTCAAAGTAAAACATGAGGGAAAGCTTAGGGGTATTTGTTTTAATTAACTCTTCACTTTTTGCCTAATGGGGCTCACAACTTCACCACCAATTATCATTTCCCTATTTACGCCACTGATATTCACACTCGAATATTCGTCCATATATTCCAAAATATTCGTCCATATACTCCACAATATATATATATATATATATATATATATATATATAATCCAAAATATTTCAAATGGGAAATGTTTTATGAATGTTAGAGCTTTTTCTGTGTGAATTCGTTGATTTATAATCAAATTAAAGTCAAATAAAATTTAGTTTACGATTTAACTTTTTAAGGTAGTGTAAGAAAATTTGATTTGATATTATGCATAAATAAATCAAATTCTTTCAACTTGAAAATATCAATAACAATCAAATTAAATTTTTTAAAAATTAGTTTGTTTATCCATCACCTCCAGGCTTTCAACAATGCATAGTAGCTCACTGGATGCTGGGTTTGAGGTCATGTGTCAGATTAATTCAACCTACATTAACCTAAATCCAATAATTGCTTTTCTTCATGTTATTGTGTTGCTCGCAAATTAAGTTTACATCCAACAAGAATACGACATATGTGGGGTCTCGTTATCCACTTGCAAGAAAGCACATAGCAAGCATTTAATCCATTTATAAACATTCAAGCATTTGTGTGCTAATGATGATGATTGATAAATACTACTATAAAATACTCGAATAATTTTGTCTGAATCCATGATGGCCCGACAAAGTAGTGGGACTAGAAATTGATTAGGTAAATATCATAGAGGTCTTTTTAATTACAGAATTTTCCGTGTTGGATTTTGCTTATTTTTACGGTTCTTGAAAAAATTATTTACAAAATCATAATTTCATAATTATTTACCAAAACCTCCGTATGTGGTAAGATTTTATTAAATTATGACCCTGATTTTAGATTTTCGATCAAATTTTTTTTCTTATTTTTTTGATCTAATAACAAATCAATAATTTTTATTTGTCATTTTATATTTATCAATTGGTATAGATGCACTCTTTATTCTTATATTTCAACAAAAAAAACTTTAGAACAGAGACTTTAATTATGATAAAAACAGATAGTATATTTTTATGTCTGTAATTTAATTTTTTAGAGGAGATCAGTACAAAGTGTCCAGCTCTATATCAACTGTTATTCTTTGTTTGGCCTTGTTGAATAAGACGAAAATGTTAAATAAAAAAAGTTTTTTTTTTACTCAATAAAATTATTTATTGTTAACGGAAAACTGCGCAAGCAAGTTGAGCATGACATGGCTTCTTATTATTATTTTTTTCCCTAAACGGAGATATACCTTATCAAGTAGTATCAACTGATGCTTTTTTATTTTATTTAGGCTTAATTATAGTTTATCCTATGTCAATAGGGGATAATTATAAATTATCTCTTATATTCATTTTATATATCAATTGCCTCTCAAGGTTAAATGAAAGTAAAATTTTTATCTAAAGAGAATAGTAAAATATTATAATTGCCTTAACTAACATAAAATTAGAATGAGTTGCACATTGGTATCTGATTTTATTTAATAAGTAATTTATTATTCAAAAATAACGAGATTTTTTCATCCAATATTATCGAAATTTTTTTTACCGCTTCAATATTAATTGTATGAATTAGTTCACTATTTATTTTATTTTTTTAGAATTTATTTTTAGCATGTCACCACATACTTGTTCCATCAATATTGTTTTAAATCTAGAGTAAACTATTTTATTTATTTATTATTTTAGTTTTCTTATTTTTATTTTCTCTATTATCAATAATTAATTCATTACTTTATATTTAAAAAATCACATTATTTTAGTAAATATATTATGTTGAGATATTGGAGTCAATATATATTTTAAATAAATTTAAATTGATCAACTAACTTTTATCTCATGTTACCTGAGGAAAAATTAAAAAATTAGAATCAAATTTAATTTATTATTATTATCAAATTTAAGAAAAGAATTTTAGTAAAGAAATTCATAAAGTACAACTAAAAATATTAAGAGTAACTATGACATTTTATTATTCTCTTTAGATAAAATTTAATTTCATTAAATTTAAGGAGTAATTTATAAAATAAAATAAATATAAAAAATAATTTACAACTACTCTTATTTATAGAAACAAACTGTAATTAAACCTTTTATTTATGATAAGATCTAAATGAAGACTCTTGACGAAAGCTTAACACAGTAGCTACCAAATGGACTGAGTTATCGGACACTATAATTGTCAAAAAATGTTAAACCTGCACGTCATGTGGGGCCAATTTGGACTTTTTCTTTTGGTTATCTACCTTGAACTCGTGCATAAAATTACATTTTCTTTTAAAATTTTAATAGAAATTAAAATACTTCATTTACTAGTTGGAGTGTGTGAGTAAATTTAGATCACAAGATATATAATTGGTTATACACCTTAATTGTATATAATGATTTTATTTTTTATTTACCTTTTCCTTTATATTTGGACACTGGCTGTATGGCTACAAACAATTTAGAGTCTTTATGGGTTGGGTTTTGGGTTGATGGCTTTTCAGATTTTTGGATCAAAAAAATAAAACTCAACCTAACTCAACTTCTATAACAAGTCAAGTTAACCTAACCCAAGTATTAGTCAGGCCGGTTACTCGAATTTTTGGGTTATTTGGATTTAAAATCCAAATTAAAAAAAAAAAAATCTAAAATTACAAGATTATTCATAAAAAATATATATTTAGTTAAAAATAAAATAATTATGTCGATAATTAAAAGAAAAATATATAATATAATAAATTAGATGTTATTTTAAAAATAAAAAAATATATAAATTAAATGAAATAATTAGGACAAAAATAAAAATTAAAAACCCATTATATAATTAAACTTTATTGGGTTAGATTGAGTTTTAAAAAATAAAACTCAATTTAACCCAACAAAAATCGAATAATCAAACCCAAATAATTCAAAACCTAATAATCCAACTTATTTAGCTTCAAATTCGTTTGATTTGTATTAGGTTTTAAGACCCGACAAACAATGATAACATCAAAATTGGCGTCAAAATTTAAATGGGCTCAGTACATGGACTATGGAGTTGGTCTATTGCATTGGAGACCATATAACTCATAACACGTGCATTATCGTAAATAGAGGATAGCCCAAGGCCATCATCTACCACTTTTTTATCCTTCTTATCCAACACCACAAGATAAAGACATAGACCAAATATTCAGTAGCTAGAATAGCAAAGTCACTATGGCTGTAAATTCAGTCTATTCGGCTTACTTTAAACTTTAATAAAATTTACTATGCTTCTTTGACAAAAAATAAATATATCAAATATGGTGTAAATTCTAACCGTCTTCAATCCTATGTCATATTATGCGGTCAACGATATTTTGTTGAACTATATATCGACCCAGCATCTATTCTTGTGCACAAATCATATAGTTTCTTAAATATATTGACCCAACATCATTTGAAACTAAAAAAATTAAATCTTGCCATGGTGGCATAGAATTGATTTACTTAAGAATTTTCAATAAATAATTAGGGGAATCATAGGAAAAGATGATAGATACTTTTGTAGGGAGGAAAAAAAAAAAGATGATAGATATTACTAGTATATATTACTAACATAAACTACACAATTTGAGAAAAAACAAAATACTAACGTAATAGAATTTAGGCGGCGAATTGAGATAGTGACATGTATATGGTATAGCTGTTTCCACCCATTTAATAAGAAGAGTACGGTACAAATATGGCCGTTCTTGTTTTCCAATAAGACTTGTAGCCGTTGATACTCTGAAAAAAGGTACTAAAAAGTAGATTGCAACGTTCCGAAAAGAGCACCTCTAAGATTCGGGATGGCTGGGTAAGGTAAAGGCCCAAATTTTAGTCCAATGAATGTAGCAAAAATTGAACAATTTATTACCAAAACAATTAATGATTGAATTGGGTACAAATACAATGCTTAGAGTTTGTGACTGTGAGAGCCTAAAAATAGTGTTCATTCAAAGTGTACAAAAAAATGGGCACTCAATTTTACCGGCCTAAGCCTAACTAAGGAATATAAGCAAAAGATGGGGTCAAATTCGAGCATTGTACGTAATTAATTTGTTGTGAGCTTGCTTTCTTGCCCATCTTCATTCTTCAGAGGGTAATGCTGGGGAATTTGCAATCTCCATGACCTACGTAGAGATCATGGATCCAGAAAGTCAATATAAGAGAAAAATAAAATATTAAAATCAATGGCTCATTATTATTATTATTTTAAGCATTATTTGGAATAACGTTTTTGAAATATATATATATATAAAAGAATTCCAATGAGTAATACTATAAATCAGTCTCCTGTAATGCAGTTACTACACCCACCAAACAATGTAGTTGTACACTTGTATTAGTAAATGCTCATATCATTAACTTAGCTACTCCCCTAGCCCCCACACTGTTTCAGTCTTGGTAATAAATGCTCTCTATTTCTCAAGGTGAAATTGAGTTCAATTCAGACTAAACCATTTTAAATGGATCGGATTTACGATGAGTTTCATAAATTTTTTTAATTTATTTTTATTTACGTTACTCCAATTCAATAAAATAAATTTATTTAAATTACATGAATATAAATCAATATATGCATAATATTTATCATTAATCTCATTCACTAAAATTTTCTCACAAAAGATTTTGGAAATACAATAAATGAGAAATAAAATGGTGAAAAATTAGTCAAATTCCACTCACGAACTATATCGTCAGCGCCACGACACTAATGCCATTTGGACAAATATTCAACAACTCTACTCTCCTTTAATGTCCCATTCAAAGAATATAATCAACACCAAACAAAATGAAATGAATAATAGTAATAATAATAATAATAATGATGAATGAAGTTCTCATGAATATGCTGTTATACTACTTACTTGGATCTTGGGTGGTTTGGACAGCAAGAAGGTTGAAATTACAGGTCCCACCAGCCTTCCTAAATTGGGCCCAATATGAGCTGAATGCATAACTTGCATGCGCAATCAGAGTATTCGGTTTGTAACATTTCCCACCCGATTGAATCGGGTCACAGGTTCCATTACCCTGCCCACAAGCAAAACTCAATGACGCCGCCAGTGCCGTCTGGTTTGCTCCTTCAGCCACCACGCACCAAATCTTCCCCTTGTAAGGCTCATTATTCGTCGGCTTCGGCAGCGGCTTATACTCCGACAACGGCGTCTTCCCCGACAAATCTATATCATACACCTTCGTCCCATTCGGATACAATAGCCCGAAATGTCGCTCCGTACCCGGACCCTGCTTCAGATTTTCATTATACAAAGCAAATATAAAGGCAGGCAGAACCACTCCCGGTCGAGCCGGAGACCCAATATTTGGCTTAGCCATCAACTTCCGCTTAACCACATTCCGGTTATAAGTCGCAGCATTGTAAATACTAGCTCCAGTTTGGTCCACATCACCAGCATTAGGCCAACCCGTTTCGGCAATAAATAACCGGATATTCGGGTACCCGAGTTTCTCCATGGCAAAAATTAAGGCATCAAGCATTTGGTCGAACAAATTAGTGTACGTGAAACCGGAAACCGGATCCGTGTAAGTAATATTCGTGGGCGACATCAAAGCATAGTCAAGATTAATGTTAGTAGGTTGAGCAGCCCACGCAAAATAAGGATACACGTCAACGAAAAAGAATGACTTGGTCTGATTAAGAAATCGTAACAAAGGTTTAACAACTTTGTCAGAAACATCCGGTCTGAAAGAGCCACTAGACGGCGGGAAGGAAGATCCCAGAACGTCCATAGCCAATGGGGTACCGACTTTGATTTTCTTTAGACCGAATTTCTTAACCGAATACCTGATTTTTCTCATGGCCGGTACGAGATTAAACCAGGTTGATACTATTCGGTGGGTTGCTCAGGATTTCGTTTCCTACGAGGAGGTAGCGGATTTTAGTCTCCGGGTAAAAAGGGACCACGTTGGTCTTGACCCATTGGTCGGCTAAATTTTGGTTGGAGGAAATATTGGTGATAATCTCATTGGGCACCATGACCGAGACTTGGAGATCGGTGCCTTTAAGAGCGGCTAGGCTTTAAAGGTTTGCATCGTAGATTTTGACCCTTTTGGCATTGAGGCCTTGGATGAGCTCGACGGACTTGGATGGAGTTGGAAGGTTGTTTCCCAGCTGGCCGTAGCATACTCCCACCTTGGCTTGTAATTCTGCACCTGCAGCAATTTAAAAAAAAAAGAGAAATGAAAATAGTGAAAGGAAGAAGAGAAAGCCAGATCGAACAGCATTTTCTTGAAGAAAATAACTTACTGGATATGGAAATAGAAGCGAAAAACATAAGAGAAGAGAGCGCAAGTAAAGTGAAAAGACCCATAGTTTTTGTTTGGCGAACGAGACAGACAGAGAGAGGTGTGGTTTATGGAGTAGTGGGGAATGCGAGCTGTTTATTTGACAGCAGATGGCATCTGGGAAGTTGAGCTAAATAGAACTGAGGGAAGATTGAAAGAAGAGTTGAAAAGAGGTGGGACATTATATAATGTTTTGGAAGATACTTATAGATTAGTCTTATTTATAAATTTTTTGTTTATTAATAAATTTTATTAAAATTTTTATTTATATTTTATATATAATCTATATTACATATTTAAAATTATGATTAAAGATTAGATTTATCTAAATAATATTTACAAATTTTACCATCCATCATGAATAATAATTTTTTATGTGAATCAAAAAATAAAAATTGTGAATCTTATATGGGTTTCACTGTAAGTTTCGCTATAGAACCTTCCTGTCTCTATTTATTGATGTATTATATATTTCGATGTAGAAAAAAATTTAGTCTCCAATCATTTTATTAACGATAAAAATTTATATAATATAAATTTCTTAAATTATAATCCCAGCATCCCCATGGCAACCCAACGCAGCATTGCTTATAGTATATGAGGGGATCTCCTTGAAAAATTGTAGCTTCAAGTAGCTCATCTCAATCCTGGCAAAGTATAAGAGACAGCCAACAGAGTAAGAAATCTTCTAATTCTTATTCACTAGGCAATTTGTTAAAAAGAGAGGCATCAACATCAAAGATTTGTTTATCTTGGAGTCCATGATGTCTCACCTTACTATAAACTCATATGTGTAATTTTCATCCATTCCATCGAGCGAATCACCAACCGTGGTTGTTTCTCTAGGGTGTTTCATAAATGCATTATAGATTTTTTTTTATTTATTACATTGACTATTTTTCTTTCTTAAAAATTTACTCAAGATTTAACATTTAGATGTTGTAGAACTTATCATGTAAATTGATATAAATAAAAAAAAAGTCGAATCTATATAAAATTGTTCCTTTCTTCTTTACCCTAAAGGAAAGGGTAAAGGGGAAAATCTCACGCAGGGAGAATCATTTTGTCTCAGGATGTATAACGTAGAACTGAGAGAGAGGAGGAAGAGGAAAGCACTTTCATTGCAATTGGCGCTGAGACAAAAGTCGTTAGTGGTTAAATCTGCTTGTCTTTCAGATTGCTTATGTTTTGTTTACCGTAATTTATAGAGCAGAATTGAGAGTGAAAAAGAGGGGAGAGAAGAATCAGGTTCCAAAGCGAAAAGAAAAGGAAAAAGTGTTGTTAGTAGTAGGCACCACTTAGCACATATTATAAATTGTTATCAGCCGTTTGGAACTTTTTGGCTCTTTACTACAAACCTGGGATTCCTGGTCTTTCCGAGTATCAACAGCTTGTTAATTAATACTAGCTTATTTATTCTTCAATAAAATTTTCTTTAACGAGTTTTTCAGGAAATTTCCAACACATTTATGATTATAACTCGGGAATAATTAAGAAAAACATTAAAAAGAAGCGCAGACGTACAATAAGTGTAAACAAGACATTAGGCTTTTTATTTTGTTGGGTAAAAAGGAGATTAGGCCTGAAAGCCTGTCTCTCTTCATGATTTATTTAGATTCTTAAAATTTTCCTTCTCATCAACAAGCTAAACCCTCGAGAGGAATCACTCAATTTCTCCGCAAATTATTAATACAATCATTGTCTAAACATTTTTACTGGACGATCATTATATAACTTATATAACGAAAATATTTAGATAGATTCGATTTTAAATTTTATCTGTTAACTCAAATTTAACTCATATCATTTATTTTATATGATTTAATCCACTTAACATAATTTATAAATAAGCACAAATTAAGTATTTATGATATTGTGCTATTAATTAACTCAAATGTTATTATACGAGATTTTTTTTTAATATGAACCAATAAAAACTGTAGAGTTCATATGCGCTCCATACACAAACACTTTGGTCCATGAAATAATGCTCTGTGACTCTGTCTCTCCTGCGGGACTGCCCATTTAACATGCCTTTGTTCTGCTATCTTTTTCTCCAGTAGTCCACTCGACACTCACCTCTGCTTTTCTTTAGTGACACCTCTCAGGTCTTCATTTACCTTTTAGGCCTTTTCTTTGCCTTTGGTGCATTTCATCAACCACACGTCGTAATCTTGACGGTTCTTTCTATAACAAGGCTGAAAACACTGAAACTTTTTATCAATTATAGCTGGCCCATTTTACTTAGTACTCTTCTACTATATACTTGGCTAAATTAATACATTATTGAGAATCCTGGTTTGGTTTATTAGGGAGAGTAATGGTAATGACGAGTCATGACAAAATCCGTTGTCTGAATTTGACTTTTTCTATGCGTTTATTAGAGTCTCCCAAATGCACACGAAAACGAAAGAAAATACTACTAACAGAATCTAATATAAAGTTCTTTATTGGATAACTCTCACAGGCATGTTTGTATTCATTGAAATTTGTGGCTGGTTAAGTTAATGTTAATTTTATAGTCGATGAATGTAAAAAGAAATTTCGCTAAGATTCAGGGTGCTCTCTAGTGTTCTAATGCAAGACAAATCCCCGTGGGGCTAACATCGATCCTTGTCTGTTTTCCCAAAGAGAAAAATCTTTAACCAAAAACACACACACGCACAAAAAAAAAGTTCTAGAGCTTGGGATGTGATGAGCAAAGTTTTGGATTCATCAAAGAGAAAACGTATGACAAGATTTTTTTATTATATATTACTTGATCCTTTATAATAAAATATATTCTTATTTATAGGAATGTATCATTGTACTGACCCATGAATTCGATAGAGCAACTCGATCACCAACCAATTTGGTTGGTTGGTCTTTTGAGGATTGAGGCACTTGATCGGCCCTCAAGTTTCAGGGTCGATATGGATGTTAAACAAATAAGTTGTACAGTTTAATTTATATAATTTTTTTTTTCAAAAATTCACCGATCACATATTAGAAATATTAGTTATTATTGGTGTGTCATTCGTTAGCTTCGAATTTTCCTGCATCCTGCTTCCTTGTTCCCTTGATACAGTTACGTTACAGTTGAATTGTGGCATTTACAAAATATTCTTCTAAACCAGAAAAATGAAAAATGGGCATCGACGATTAATATTTTAAGTCAGAATGCTCGTTGAATCATATCTAGACAAATGTTGTTATTCAAAGCAGAAATTGTTGCACTGAATATTTCAATCGGAAATCAACTTGCCTTTCAATATGCATTTTTATGACTGACTCTGTTGGTTACGAATTCATTCTAACCCATTCTTCGTATCTGTATATGCATAATGACGTTTAGATATCAACTGTCAAAATCTAAAAACAACTTGGAGTGACAAATTATTTAGCAAGTATAATGACTGACCTTTGGTTGCACGTTATGGGTTTACTATTGGATACTAATGACGATTTGGCCTTTCAAATTATTTCCCATAATTATGAATGTTCACATTGAATAGGATCTAGCTTATTATTAAAACAATTAAATTATTATTTTACATGAATATTTCATATTAAATAAAAATTTAAGAATAAAAAATAACAAAAAATAAAAAGGACACGTTGGACGTGAAGTGGTGTATGCAGTTGACCACTTGATGAACAAATCGGGTGCCTTGCTGCAAGATGGTTTTCTTTAAGGAACAACAAATTGGAGAAGTGCATAAAATTTCCATAACTAAAAAAAAAAAAGAGGAAAGAATTTAGTCATGGCAGGCAGACTCCATGTGCTCCAGTAATTGACAAAAGAAATACAGGATCATGATCTCATGATGAAGTAAAAAGCACGTCTCTTCAAACATCTAGACGTTTGGTTTGGGCTTCCAAATTCTAAGGCAACAAAGTCTCATAATAAATGAGGGCCGAGAAGCTAAAATCCAAAGAAAGAAAAAAAAAAATCAGCCACAGAGCACGTACGACAAAAAGAAGTAAGAAGAACTTGCAAAATAGTTCAAAATTTCTCCGGTGGGAAAAAAAAAAAAAAAAAATCAAATTGTTCCTATTATTAACATTTGACGTAAATCCTTTTTGTTCTTTTGTTGGAGCTTGTTCTCCCTTAAATAGTAGAAGTTTCCTGCAACAAAAAATTCTAAAAAAAAAATTGAGGTGATATTCTTTGCTCCTCTATTCTTTTAAAAGTAAAAGTCCATGAGAAATTTTAACTCGAGTATAAGTCTTATTTCTATGGGTATGAAATAAAATGATCATGTCAGTGGCAAGGAAACAATTTATTTTTGACTTTGGAAAATTTGATTCAATGACTTGGTTGGTTTTATTGTCCGCAGGCATGGCTGCATGCGCCATCTTTTTAGTTTCTGACATTTGAATCCTACAAGCCATAATCAATTCATAATTTTTTCGTGCCTCTTATTGGGACTTAAAGAAAAATTATTTGCTTATTGTAATTCTTTTTTTAAGGAGTTAAAATTAACTTAGGTTTATTAATTGGTCCTATCTTTTTCTTACTCTTGCCTTTTTCAAAAATTTCATTGAGATGATAAAATATGACCTTAGAGTCTATGTTCTTATCTTACCTTTCAAATTATTTAAAGTACTTAACAAAATCAATTGAGTTTAGGTATCATAAAATTAATCTTAATGGGTCTTATTTGTTTTTCAATACATTAAATTAAATTAATCGATTTTAGTGCCAATTTTTAAGGCATTAAATCAAATCAAATGGCCTTCAAATCCCAAATTACCTTTTAAAGTAATAAACCAAATTAATTGACCTTAGTGTTCACAATTGTCTTTTAAGGCATAAAATTGAATAACTTGACTTTATTGCCAAAAATGACTTTTAAGGCACCAAATAAAATAATCAGCTTTAGTGGCTAAAACTACCTTCTGTGGTAATAAATTGACTTTAATGCCCAAACTTGGATTTTAAGGTATTAATTAAATTAACTGGTTTTAGAACCAAAATTACCTCTTTAAGGTTATAAATCAAATTAATAACCTGTCTTTGACTTTGGTACCTACATTGCTGTCTACAGTAATTAAAAATAAAGACTTGAATTAACTTTAGATTTTATGTCCATCTTGCCTGTCAAGGCATCACAAAATATTAATGGCAAAAAAAATTGATATTTAAAAAAGTGTAGTTTGTACTAGAACTACGTGTAACTTGATTCCAATTTAAATACGTAAGAAACCCCTTCCATAGGGTTCAGCTGCAAAACTACAAAATATTTTATTTTGTGGAGTTTTTTTTTTTTTTTTTATAAACTGAAACTCCACTAAATTAAAAGCAGGTCAAATTCAAGTAACATGTTAAAAATTTCAAAATAGGATAAAATTAATTTATTTTTCCATTAAACTCAAAACAAATGTCCTAAATACAAATGAATTTCAATCCACACGAATTACAGAAAGTTTGATCCTGGTAACGGGTACGTAGACAATTTAAGTATATTACTTAGGTGCAACTCAAAGAATAAATTTTATTTAAATCCCCCCATTCTCGTTTGATTAACTAGAAGTCAAGTTGATTAATTGACAATTAGAATTAAAAGCTATTTATCTTAAAATAGGAAATATAATTAAGGATTTAATATTTTTAATAGGTCCGACTCACATAAATAAAAACTATCGCGAGCAAATTGTACGAGTGAAGTTAGACATAGTTGTGCGAGAATTTAATTTACAAAAATATTAAATTTTTGTCTAACATTCCAATTATTTAATCCTTCCTTCATCAATATTGACACTAAGAATAAAAGTTAGAAACGCATTATCTAATACTTTCTTAATTTTTTTTTTAAATAATAGATAATTTAGCATAAAATAAATTATTTAAAACGACAGTTATTTTAAAAAAGGATAAATATATGTTATACTATATAATTAAGCATAGTAGCCTATTTATGTAATTAATTGTTCATATTTATTAAAGTTGAATAATGAACAATCAAATAAAATAATTTTCCCTTCTATACATTTAGAAAGCATAATTCATTGGAAAGTCTTCAAAGCTCGCATGATTCCTATCCTCAAACACATCAAATGATTCAAAAAACAAAATCCATTTTTGGCATGAAGTTAATTCTCGTCACATTTGCAGTTAAATGCAGAATCTACAAGAAACAGACTATTCCTTTTGGATTGAAATATTTTTTAGAAACATTTCTTAGGAGAGACAGAACACATTTTCGAGCTGTTTTTTTTATTATTTTTATTTTATATATTTTTTTTAATTTCATCTCACATTTTTAATATCTTTTCCTAAAGATTATTATTTAAGAAACACAATTGAAAGGGAGATGGAATCCACTTTATCCTTTATGTGTCGTTCAGGCAAAAATATGCACATATTACTCCATGCATCATTGGCGAAAATTGGAAAAACTCACTAAAAACGACGACGTAACTGCACTTGCAACGACGTGGTCTGCTTTATACCGCTGATCTGGATTAATTACATTTACTTCCCCTGAAGTTGGGCCATATTACCAATTGAACTCCATAATTTGATGAAATTATAAATTTCCCCTTATGACTAACTTCCGGGAAGTTATGAAAAGACTAAATCACCCCTATCATATATTACTTAATCACTCCCTCAAGCTTTTTTCTAAAATCAACAATAATCCTTAGACTTCATTATTATTTTGTCAATATAGTCCTATGTGATTTCTTCACCACAATCCACCATTCCCCCACCAAAGCTTGAGATTAGAGGGAGGAGGTGAATGGTTTTGGTTATGGCATTGTGTGGGTTAGAGGAGTTTATACAACAATAGTTAAGAAAAATAAATAATACTAAAAATCAACAAAAGTAGTACGAGAATACGAATTTTATTTTATTTTTTATTTTTTGATTAACGTCAGCATCTCTTCTAACCGTAGGTAACATTAGGGAGGTACTATTTGTTAGTAAATCTTATGCCATCTAATGGGTTGACTATAAATTTCAAATTCCAGGGTTTCATCGGTAATATGACCGAAACTTTGGGGAAGTAAATGTAATTAACTGTAATGATTTTCTTGCAAACAGAAAAACCCCAGGCCACTCGTCTGAGATCTCCGACAACCTGCATCAGTTGCGATGAGAGCCACCCTACGGAATCCGCTCCTCTCCATTCTGAGAACCTCTCTCCGCCCCTTTTCCACCATCCCGGATCCATCCAAACCCGTAACCCTATCTTCACTCAATTCCCCCAAACCCATATGCAAAACCCTACCCGCGAACCCAAACCCCATTACATAAACAATTCGAGACATGGATCCACAATCTCAAACCCGGGTTCACTCCATCCGACGTGGACGAAGCCCTCCAAGCCCAATCCGACTCCGACCTCGCCCTCGACATTTTCCGATGGACCGCCCAGCAACGCGGCTATAAGCACGACCATCTCACCTACCTCACCATGATTAAAATCTCCGTCGACGGAAAACGTTACCGCGTCGCCGAGACTCTCATAGAGGAAGTCATCGCCATCGCCTGCCCGCCAAGTCTCCCTCTTTACAATTCCATGATCAAATTCTGCTGCGGTCGTAAGTTTTTATTTAATCGAGCGTTTGATATTTACAAGAAAATGCTGAAATCTGATGATCCTACTGTTAAACCCTCGTTAGAAACTTATACGTTGTTGCTGAATTCGCTTCTCCGAAAATTTAATAGATTGAATGTGTGTTATGTGTATTTACACGGTGATCGGTTAGATCGCTTACGAAGCAAATGAAGGCGTCTGGGGTGATTCCGGATTCATTTGTGTTGAATATGATTATAAAAGCTTACTCTAAGTGTCTTGAAGTGGATGAGGCCATTCGGGTTTTTCGCGAAATGGGGTTGTATGGCTGCGAGCCTAATGCTTATACGTATAGTTATATTGCAAAGGGGTTGTGCGAGAAGGGAAGGGTCAATCAGGGGTTGGGATTTTTTAAGGAGATGAAGGGAAAAAGTTTGGTACCGAAAAGGAGTACGTATGTGATTTTGATTTGCAGTCTTGCATTAGAGCGGAGGTTAGAGGCTGCTATTGAGATTGCTTTTGATATGCTGAGTAATTCTCTGTCTCCTGATTTTTTGACTTATAAGACTCTTTTGGAAGAGTTGTGTAGGGATGGAAGGGGCAACGATGCTCTTGAGCTTCTTCAAGAAATGAGGAAGAAAGATAGTTTTATGAATGAGAAAACGTACAGTGCATTGACAAATGTATTTAATGCATTTTCTGAACCGGGAGTAGGTGGATCTGTCGAGTCTAGGAAGAAATTCAAATGAATGGTTTGCCTTTGAACAGGCCCAATTATCCATTACAAAACAGTCATCCAATGGAAGTTCCAAGGTAAATTGACATGCATATATAGTTGGTGCATTGGTGGCATAATATCAGACCCCCTTACTCATCCTGGTAGGAACTTTTTGCACTAAAAAAAGTGGAAAAGTTGATAGGATGATGTTAGGGGTGCTATCTTCCTTGATAAGTTGGCTGATGTATCTGCTGATGAATCTCATGGCAAGCTCAGAGGGAGGTTCATTGAGACTGTCTCATTGGTCAATTAGATTATTGGTGCTCTTAAGCATTATTGTTCAGTCTTTCCAAGAAATAAGCATGTGCAGAGCTATTAGCAATTTAGCCAGAGATGGAAATGATGTTGCAACTGTGAAACTGATTGTCCCAATTGTGATAACACAGCTGAGCACTTTTTGGTATCTGAAGATCGTATCATCGGTTCTACATTTAGTCGTGAAACAGTTATGATGAAATAAATGTAATGATGGATGTTGAACAATTACTGTAAATTTTTTTTACTTAATCTGCTTTTTCTTCAGTTCTCTTATGATGGATTGCTCAAGCATTTTATATTCTCTCCTCTCCCTATGGTGATTTAAGTTTTCTGGTACCTGTGTATAGAGTTGTTTAGTACGTTATAGTTTTTATTTCGAGGGGAAAAGGGAGTCTTGTGCTGTTTAGCTTTCAAACTGCTTTAGAAGGCTGGTTTTAACTATCTCGGGTCATGATGAATTAATCATTGATATACTCTTTGTGAAACTGCTTTACTCTTTATTTTCATGGCCAATAATTCACTGAAATTTTGTACATCTCATGCTGTTCAATTTCTTAAAGAAATGCTTCAGTTTCAGATCCTCAATCATGTTCGGTTGTCTATACTACACTCTCATTTAATAATGGCTTTGCAGATAGGACCTGAACTCTTGCAACAGATGTGATTTCTTGTTTGGCCTACCTGCAAGATTTCCATATGTGGACTACCTTGTTTATCCAAGGGATCCACCACTCCCGTTGTAGTGACTAGTTATACAGAGTCGTTAAAATTTTCGTGTTCTATTTACATCTAAGAATCAAAGTTAGCAAATACAGAATTTACGTGATCAAAAAATTTTAGCGAAGTCTTAGCATAAAAGGTCTTTTCTCCAAAAAAAAAAAAAAAAGTGGAACTAATGAGATGTCTATATTGGGTTATAAATCAGTGATAAATATGAGGTTGATTCGCTGATAAAAGGTCTGTACAGGTTTAAAGAACAAGATGTCAATAAGAACGTTAAACAAAATGAAATGATGGGTACGTTGTGTCCTGTTTTCCAAGGGTGATCAGCCTAGATTGAGCTGCAGCTGCAAGTAGATCCCAACTTAACATTGGCGATCATCTCTAGCCATCCGTTTGGCTAAATGAGCTTGTATCCCGTGAAGGCACCTTAGGCGTTCTGGTAAATGCTGGGTACTCGAATCTGTAAACAAGTCGCTGATTGTGAACTTCCCTTCGCTAGCTTTCCATCTCTGCAAAGCTTGAGGAAGGCTTATATCCAGATCAATGCCAAAATTTTCTTCCTCATCATTGGAAGAGGGCATCCATTGCTCGACAATAGGAGATAAGACGTTAACTGCATGCCCCATAACTGGCCTCTGATGCGGGTCACGAGCTGTGCAGTGTGCTGCTAATTCTGCCACTTTGCAGATGCTTTGGAAGGTTTCTTCATCTGGCTTTAGCGAAGGATCTAAGCAAGTTTTGATCTCGTCCTTGTTAACAATTACCTTTCTGAACCAAGTGACCAAATGAGCTCTCTCTTCTGGTTGTGCATCATCCAATGCCTTTTGACCAGTAATTATCTCCATCAAGATTACTCCAAATGCAAAAACATCAACTTTCGTGGTCACTCTACCTGTGGCTGGTGAAGAACAGAAGTGCTTTTTTAGTATATTTTAGAAAGAGGAGGGTGTTGCTTACGTTATTTAGTGCCCAACTCTCCATTGAAAGATAATACATTATCATAAATATGATTAAGCAAAGAAAGATATAGATATTTATTCACACTACACTAGATTACAGACAGACCAAGGCTGTAAAGAACAAGTAATCTAATGAATGTCCGGACTTGTAAACAATATGAAGTGCACTTCTACAAATTAATCAAGCTGAGGGAACTTAAAAAATTTGAGTCTAAAATGTTGACTATATGCTTGTGAATACCATATAATCAATGCATCAAGAGAGAATAATATGGCTATTGAGAATGAGATTAACTGAAGTGACCAAACTTGTATAGGAGCAATCTCTCCACTTACCAGCATATTCCGGTGCAAGATATCCAAAAGTTCCTGCCAGCCGTGTCATGTCGTTGAGTACTTTCCATCAGGGGCACTCTTAACCAGACCAAAATCGGAAACCTTAGCTCTCATATCATCTCCAAGAAGGATGTTAGAGGGTTTGAGATCTCTATGGATGAAACTCTGTCTGTGCCAATCCGTGAAGATATTCGACGCCTCTGGCAACATCTAATGCGATGGAGACTCTTTGCTTCCAAGTAAGTGGAGGGATGCCCCTCTCTTGCCAATTGAATAAATGCTGCCCCAATGTCCCTTGAGGCATATATTCGTAGACCAGCATTCTCTCATTCCCATTGATACAAAAACCATGAAGTGCAACCAAGTTCCTATGCCTAACATTTGACAGGACCTCAATTTCAGCTTGAAACTCGTTTAGACCTTTTTTATTAATAAGAGAAGATTCCATCCTTTTAACAGCTATCTCTGTCCCATCATGAAGTTGTCCTTTATAAACAATGCCAAATCCTTATTCACCCAATATCTGATCTTCACTAAAATTGTTTGTCACTTCTCGCAGTACATCTATTGGTATGGCAACACCACTACTATCACTAACATGGAAATCACTGCCTTCAGTATCCATTTGACTGGGTGAATCTCTGGATATTTCATCAGCTTCACCCTTTTGATGACTTTTTCTCGCTGCCTTTAGCCCACTTATATTTATCACCTGGCTTCTTCACATGTCGTCTGTAACCTATGAAACCCGCAAAAACCAAGCCGATCACAGCAGCCACAACAATAACAGCAATAACCCATGGAGGGACAGAACGTTTTCTTTTGTTGGATGCATTTGTAGTACTAGATGGAGTACTATTTGTTCCCCCGGGTGTAGTAGGTGTAGTTCCTGGAGGTGAGGGGCTAGGGGGCAATACAATTCCAATAAAGGGATTCCCAGAAGTCTTTACTGTTACACTCGGTGCAAAAGCCGGTATTTTTCCAGATAGATTGTTGTTTGAAACGTCAAGAGTCTTCAACTTTGTCAAACTAGTCAGGCTATCTGGTATAGGACCAGTGAGATTGTTGTCATTCATAATTAACGACCTTAACGTGGTAAGATTAGCAATAGCAGGTGATATAGTGCCAACAAAGTTCTGCTTAGGAAAATTAATCACACTCACACTTCCTGTAAGAATCACAAGAAATAAATTGCCAATTTTGACAAGCATTATTCCCTTTCCAAGATGAAGCCAAATTTGATGGATAATTTAAGGCACCAGCAACCTGAAGCAATATTGTCACCTGTGGATCGCAAGGGCCTGGACTAGTATTACAGAAACTGTTTGTATCTCCAAGATTAAACTGAACCCCCCTAGGAAAACTAGGTACTGGGCCCTGGAAATCATTATTCGCCAAAGAAACATTGCTCAGCTTGGGCAGTGAAGTCAGAGAAGGAGGAATCACACCTGTTAGCTGATTATCGCGTAGCTGAAGATCAAACAGGGCTTTACATTCAGAAAGATCAGGAATTGTCCCTGAAAATTTATTAACATGTAGCCAAACCTGAGAAAGTTGTGACATTGCTCCGAGAACCTCGATTCCGCCTGAAAAACCCACGTCCTGATTGTTGAGCCACAAATTCTGTATCCCTGAATTAGCAAAAGACCACGGCAGACCGCCTGTAATGTTGTTATATGAAAGCCTGAGATTCTGCAAACCCGGAAACGATCCGAAAATGTCAGGTATTTGGCCTACGATTTTAGCCTTCGTTGCGGAAAATGTTACGAGGCCTGACGAATCTGTCAGACTATTAGGAATTGTCCACGGAAGGAGATTTGGGTTCTCGCTAATGCTAAATATCTGTAAACTTGTCAAGCCCGAGAGAAAATCAGGTGGGACAGAGGTAAAATTATTGTTGTCAAGATAGACTTCTTTGAGGGTGGCGATGTTTGATAAGGAAGGTAAAGGCCCTGAAAGCTGATTCCTTTGTAAATTCAGAGATTGGATGCTGGAGAGTTTGTTCAAATCAGGCGGTAATTGCCCTGTGAGGGACTTGGAAATAAGGTTGATAGAGGTAACTCTGCCTGACGGGTCACACTGCACCCCAGGCCATTTACAGGGCGGTCCATTATTCCACCCTGGCGGCGCAGGGGAGAGGCCTTTGGCCAGTTCTGCCATGATGGCGGCATCATCGGCAAAAAACACGGTGGATAAGTGTGGTGAGGAATATAAAGAAGCAAACATTTTTGAGAAGATCTTGTTTTTGTTTTCGCATTCTGGCTTATTTTTGGTATTTTTATTTGTATTGGTGGTGGAGAGTGGAGGAGGAGATGGTGGTGGTTCTCATTCTCTATTCTCTCTCGTCATGGCATGAGAGAGAGAGGTCCTCCAGATGAGAGTGGAGAACACGGCGTATTCAGAAAATGGCGTGGCGTCGTGGTCGGGCCTGTTTTAGTCGCTTGAATTGAGGGGGAAACAGAGCAGCAACGGGAGAAGAGACACTTATGGCAAGTTCATGAACCAGAACTTTTTACCTATGGTAAGTTATGATGGTCTACGTAATTGCGTACTTATCTTTTTGAATTATTAATTGAAGAAATATATTGTAAAGTTCTACTAAGAAAACAAATTTTGTTGTACACTTTTTAAATATATGTATCATGTAAATTTTTAAAATATAAAATATTATATTGTATAAATTAACCCAATTAAATTGTACAATTTTCGTAAACAATTAACTTGTACCATGTTCTGGTCCTCACGATTTCTTTCTAAAATTGAATATATCTTCTACTATAAGAATGACCATGATTTGAATTACATGTTAAACCATTCGACTTAATTATGGAGAATATGTCGCGAGCAACCGCGTTAAAACTTCACCAAAATTCTAATTAATGCTTAAAAACTCTACTTGAAAAATTAATAAATTGAATATATTCGAAATTTTGGTTAAATTTTATTCAGTAAAAATTAAAAAACTCGAAACTGTAACTTATATGCATTTATTATTTTATCTATTAAGAATAAAAATATGTTAATAATTATGTTAAATATTTAAAATTTTAGGTTTCTTATCTTATTGTTTACATATTATTCATGATAAATTTATAATATTTAAGTTTTTCAAAAATTTTATACAAAATTTATCTCTTTTTGAGTGTTAAATAAATTCGATTTGAACAAAAACTCGTTATTACTAAATGAGTTTATAATTCTGGAGTTTAATATAAAATTCAATAAAATTCGTTGTTCATTGAGTTTTTCATTGAATTAACTATGATTCTATCCAGTCGAGTTAATTTGGTACAATTCGACCGAATTTTTTTGAGTTTTTAAACTATGATTCCAATAAGCAATTATATGAAAAATCATTAAAATCTTAATTATTGGTAGTATGACATGAGTACAAGAGATTTTGCAATTAAATCTGCTTTACAATAATAACAAGTAGAGATCACTCCTTCCCATTTTTATTTTATTTATTTATTTATTTTTATATTTTGTAAACTGAAAGAATTGGAAAAATTATGATTTTGCAACAAAAATTAATCCTTAGAAACAAAGTTTGAAGCCTCCATACTTCATAAGGTAATTTGGTAATCTAATTTCAAAAAAAGATTGTAAATTTGGAATTTACCCTTTCATCTTTAAAATTGTAATCGCATAATCTTACCATAACAAATTTCCTTGAAGTTGAGGCAATATATGTATAAGCAAAATACATATACTTTAACTTATAATTTAGCCATCCTTTGGTTTTTACTGATTTATCCCTTCATATTTAGAATTCTACTCATGAAAATCATTATCGAATAACAATTTTACTATTATAACGGTAGAGAAATTGTCCAGTGACACAAAATCTAAGAAATAAAAGGTAAGATTTTTCGTTTGAACAATAATTATTAAAATGACTATTGTAGTAATTTTTTAAAATAAAAAAATAGTTTAGTCCTAACAAAGTTTATTTAAATTGAGTAATTGTAGGTAATATTGACACCTTTGTTTGCATTAAATAGTGCTTAATTATTAACAAAATGCACAATATGGATAGAGAACTTGAACAAAGATTATCTTAAATCAATATGCTTTTATACATAGTGAGGAAGTTAATAATATAAATTCGTAAATAAAAATTAATAATTAAATATAATTTTGAAATACGATCCTAAATAGGTAATTTACAAATCATTTTTCACCCATCCAAAAATGGTAAGTCGTGCGTGTTGGATTCGTATTCTAGCGTAACATGACTCAAAACTAAACGGCACCATAACAGCAAAAACTAAACTACGCCTCCACTTTTTCTGAGGTGGAAAAGTATGACTGGTTAATGATTGTTTTATTACCTCGAAACTCCATGTACACTACTATGGTCGCGATGCAGGGGATGACACCTTCAAAGATCACCACCTCCTGCGGCTGCTGAAATGAAAGACAGAAAATCTCCTAGAGACCGGGGAAAAAACAAAAGGTGCATCCGAAAATGAAATTCATCAACGCCGCTTCAATATTTATTGTTCTTGTTTTCGTGACATTAGGTAAATTTCTTGGAAATTGCTATTACTCTAATTAAATTTTGAAAATCTCTTGTTAGATCCGGTTATTATCAGAGCTTTGGTAATTAGTCTTTTTTTTTTTTGAGCGAAGTATTAATGCTATTAATTAATTAATTTGTTAAATTCAGCTGCGGCTAAGAAATCAGGGGATGTTAAGGAGCTGCAAATAACTACTTGGTGTGAAGGTAAATTATTCTTATCCTCCTTATGTGGGAGATTTTAGATGTTTATTCTGTTGATCTGTTACTGATTCTTATAATTGTGGTATTTTTAGTAAGGGGTAGTCGGTGTTGTAGAGCTGATATTTGTTAGTCTAACTTTCTCAATCTTGCTATTGATGCTTCAGTATAAGCCTGAATCCTGTGAAATTCAGGCACACAAAGGTGACAGAGTGAGTGTACATTATCGGGTAAGTGGAAAAGTTTCTTTTTGCTTGTTCACTGCAAATCTGCATTGATTAATTCCTTGTTTCTGTATTTATTTTAGATTATACGATAATGGCCAGCTAGATTAGCAGATAATGGCTTACAGTAATTGGTGATTGGAGGATGATAGTTACATGTTTTGTGGGGTGGGAGGAGCCAGAGATTGCATTTGGTTGTTTGCGGGATTTTTTTTTTTTTTTTTTTGTGGATCAGATTTTTTGATTTTGTTGTAGCTCTTGGTGCATTCATATAAGGATGTATTTGGATAATGGGAACTTGGTTTTAACTAAGCAAGCAAAGAAATGAAGAATCCAGTTCTTTTTTTTTTTATAGTAATTTAAGGTTCTTTCAGAATGGCCTGTATTGGATTAGTGTTTCTGTGTTAATGTATGTGTGAGGATGACTTCATGTATTTGCACATTCATTTTTTTATTAGTGGTTTACTTTTGAAGGTTTTCTAGGTTCAATTATTGATTGCTAAGTCTGATACATTAAACTTCATTTGGTAAGAAAGAATAATATACACGTTTCTTGAAATTGTGTACTTGATATTTTCTCTATCCGCCACTTACATTCTGAATATACTTGCAGGGGAAGCTTACAGATGGAACTGTATTCGATTCTAGCATTGAAAGGGGTGACCCAATTGAGTTTGAGCTTGGAAGTGGTCAAGTGATTAAAGGTACTAGTTCCTTTTGAAATACTTGCTACCTTTTGTCCTTTAGTACGCCGTTCATTTTTTATTCTGTCAAGTTTTAATGTACTAACCAAACCACCAAATGTTAATCATGTTGTGCAATGTGGTTGGGATAATGAATTTTAGAATATGTTGCTGTGTAAAGAATATGGTGTTCTGAATTGTTCTTTATGCAATAAGGAAATACTTCTGCATCTAATGTTCCAGATGAGATCAAAATGTTTATTTCTTACTTCAATCACTTTTACTTATGATATCATCATATAGCATCTGTATTCTCTTTCTGCTGTGCAACTTGCTGTGCTCTTTACATTGTGATTTGGTGGCGTCATATGCTTTGCTTTCTTTGAGGGGGAAATATTTTATGTGCACTTTCAAATAATGGAATTCTAAAACCATATTAAATAATATCACTTTCCTTCGTTGAACAGGATGGGACCAAGGACTCTTGGGAATGTGTGTAGGTGAGAAGAGAAAATTGAAAATACCTGCTAAACTTGGATATGGAGATCAAGGGTCTCCACCAACAATCCCAGGTAACATTATCCATAGCATTTGTTGGCTTTCAGAGAAACTTCTTGCTGCTATAATGTAATTCACCATAACGTCATTATATAGGAGGCTTGATTTTCATTGCTAGCGAGTACGCATCTTTGGTCATTAGACCCTTGCTTGAACTGAAAGTAGATTTTATCTTTGTTCCTTCATTCCCGTATTGTTTGTGGATCTGACCAATTTATTTCCTTGTTTTTCTGTGTTGAGTCTTCATCTGCTGACTGGTTGTCTGAATTGAATGAGGTCATCTAATATGAGTCTGGGCATCTGGTTCGTGGTCCTAAGAGATGTCATTTACTTACACGATCTGTGCTTTCTTCGGGTGAACTTTTAATATTAGCTGAAACTAGTGGAGTAATCTCTGTCTCCGTGTGCACATTTGTAGGTGGAGCCACTTTGATCTTTGACACCGAGCTAGTTTCAGTGAATGGGAAACAGTCAAGTGGAGGAAAACCGGATAATAGTGAACTATAGATCCAATGAAACTGCTGTGATTGTCGCTAGGTAGCTTAATCTGTGGGGAGTTGGCTTGCATTTGCATTGTATCACAGTATAGTTGATAGACTTGTTCGTCTTTGTTTTGCATTTCATATTCATGGAACTGTAATGGTCTGCAGCTTTTCTTGTAGATCTTCATTACATGGCCTAGGATGTGTCCCAAATCCCAATTCCTAAGCCTGTCTCTGGACTCACCACTTTAGGTCTTCACTAGAAATTTTTCACACGTTTGAAATACTGGTGGTGTTGGTGTGTGGTGCAAGCACTTTTTTAATGCAATTCATTATCTTTTGCTACCACTTTTTTAATACAATTCATTATCTTTTGTTGCTCCTAGAGATTTAGATGTAACTAGATGATGTAAGTTGCATGATGCATTTATAAATTCACTATACATATTGCCAGCGAAATCTCTGTTCAGATAAATATGTTAGAATCTCTGGGCTTGAGAAGTTCCTTTTCACTTCTCTAGTGAGTACTTTTGTTGTATGGGCTGATAGAATGGAATTACAAATATTTATCCTTCGAAGGTTCACTACATATTCGCATTCCTGATAGCCCAATTGTGTTTGCACACCTTTTACACGTTTTCTTCTCAAAGTTCTTACTCAGGTCGTCTTATGAAAACTTTCGTACCGGAGAAAAGTTGTTGCATAGGCCGGCCTTGGTCTAATAGTACATCCTAGGACACTACTGCAATTTACGTATTTAATGTCTTGATTACAGTACGAGTCTGTGACTTCGTATCATTTTTTTTATTGCCAATCCAAACGCAAAGAGAGTTGAATTTACACATTTTAAGGTAAAGGGGAGGATCTCCATTCTCCCCGATGTTGAAGGTTAACCTGTTTGGGGGTGCAGTTGGAGGAATTCAAATGAAATTTCGGTCCAAATTATGGTGGTTAAATTTTCCTCTTTAAAGCCGTTCGATCATAAATTAACGATAGAAATGGTCAGCTTCATGATAGTCCGGTCCCCATAAGAAATAGTTAAAGAAAAATTTTATGGTCTGTCAAGAAAAAATTTCTAAATACATGCTGTTGTGTATAAACATTTAAAGTATAAAAAAATAATTTTTTAAGAGAGATCATAGAATTTTCTTATAATATAACAACATATAATTTGAATACTTGTATAATATAATATTTAAAATAAAAATGTATAATATCAAATGGAATTGGTTTTAGAGTCCGGAAGGCAATTATTTAATTAAAGGTTAAGATTTAAAATAATCCTGAATAATACTAAATATATTTATATAATATAATACTATATAATTTTAATATTTATGTATAAGATTGAAAATAAAATTATATGATATCAAATGAGATCAGTTCAAGAAGGTAATTACTAAATTAAAGGTCCATTCTAGCACTAATGAACATCTATTTATAGTTAGACACAAAAAATGTGCTATCCCATGGAATTCAACCACATGAGACATATTTTTATTATTAATAATCTTTTGTCTCATATTTTACATATATTTTTTTCTATTATAGTATTAAATAGATTGTCAAAATTATTTTATTAAAACTATTTTATAAAAACAGAGAATGGCAAGGGAGAAGATCACGTGACTCGAATGGAAGTTACTAGAAAAAACCATAAATTAATCCGTAAAAACAGTGATGACTGATGATCTCCAGAAGAATCCTCTACTCTACTCTGCTCTTCACTTACTAAGCCCTTTATTAGACTTCTCCGGAACCCAAATACTACTACTCTTACTATCCAAAATCCTTGTTTAGTCTATTTCAAATAAATAAATATATAAATCTTTGTTTAGTCTTTCTCTAGGTATCACTCCATTTAAACGCCTCTCCGCCTTCCTCCAGCTGAGTAAAGTTTTATTATACCGAACTATTCTTTTTCTCTTCGTAATAAATTTGGCCTGAGATTTTGCTTTGGTTAATTTAGGGTTGAGAAATGGATGAGGACTTTGACATGCCGCCAGCCGACGGGATGGGGATGGAAGACATGGATCTGCCGGAAGACAATTCGACGATGAAGGTTGGAGAGGAGAAGGGTATCAAAGTCCTCATCATTTCAACCCTAAACAGATCGGAAAGGAAGGGTTGAAGAAGAAGCTTCTTAAAGAAGGTGAAGGTTGGGATACACCTGATATCGGCGACGAAGTCGAAGGTAATTTATTTTGTAATTATTTTAATACTTAATCTTTTTACTCTGTTTTTTTTTTTAGCAGATTAGTTTGATGCTCTAACTTTTCTGTTTTTGGGGATTAATTTCAGTTCATTATACGGGGAATTTGCTGGATGGGACTAAGTTTGATTCAAGTCGTGATGGGGGCACTCCGTTCAAGTTCACTCTCGGTCAAGGTCAGCTCATGTTCACTTCTCTATTACTATATGATTTTGGCAGTTATTTTATTTGTACATAAAGGATTTGGCAGTTGTTCTATTTTGGAGGAAAAGAGTAGTGTATTTCATACTGCATTATTATGATTGTTTCAATATATGAATGTTGATTGTTGTGTTTTTCTATTCTTGAACATTAACAACAATTGGATAATAGATTTGGTCAACGGGGATAGATAATTTTTTGTAAATGAACTACGTCCTTATACTGGTTCTGCATCTTGAAGAATTAAAACTTTACTAACTGATTTCCTATCCCAAGAATTACCTGAATAGCAATGTAGGATAATGCGATGCTTTAGGCTACATTTCATTAAGAAAACTCCATATTATTCTTTTTTCATAATATGAGGGTCTTGTGAGCAGCTCGCTCAAAAACTCGACAATTGACTGAGAACTCTTGACGATCTCGAGTGTATGTATATTATGTTTGAGTGCTTGTTGAGCTTTTCGAACAATATATAATTTATTTTTAAATTTTTTTATTATATGTAAAATTATTAAAATGTCCATACTATTTATGAAAATTATATCTTTTATCCACGAAAAAATCAAACTACTTGAGTTTGAGCTCATTTTTCTTATTTTCGAGCAAGTTCGAATTGGGATTGAACTACATCAAATTTTTTTGAGCTTGAGTTCAATTTTAAAGCTCGTTTGAGCTTGAGTTCGAGTATCATAAAAAGTTTGTGTGAGTTCGAGTTCAAGTAGGACACTATTCGTGCTCGATTTGGCTCGATTACTCCCCTAGTCTAAAGTATGAACATGAATCTCTTTTAGACCAACAATCAAGGTTTCTAGCTGTCGTGAGATTCCTGTACAATCAAAGCTTGAAAGTGGTAAGTGCTTTGAGAGATGGAGTGAGACACCAGCAGTAAAATCAACAAGCTATTCTCTTGTAGAGAAATTGTCATTTAGTAGATTGTGACCCTTGTTTAGGCTCTAACAAGTCTTTTTGATTTTGACAGGACAAGTGATTAAGGGATGGGATCAAGGCATTAAGACAATGAAGAAGGGTGAAAATGCTATTTTTACTATACCTCCAGAGCTCGCCTATGGTGAGTCTGGCTCTCCGCCAACCATTCCTGCCAATGCCACCCTCCAGTTCGATGTTGAATTACTTTCGTGGGCAAGTGTCAAGGACATCTGCAAAGATGGTGGAATATTCAAGAAGATCCTAGCAGAGGGAGAAAAATGGGATTGTAAAATCCTAAGGATCTTGATGAGGTGTTAGGTAAGTACTTTACTCGGCTTTGTAATTTCTTTGGAGATTACCTTTGGCCCTACTGATTTTGTGTATGCATATCGTTTTGTAATCCAGTGAAGTATGAAGCTCGATTAGAAGATGGTACATTTGTTGCAAAGTCAGATGAAGTGGAGTTCACTGTTCAGGAAGGTTAGTTTACATTATCATGTAGATAGTCTGTTATATCAAGCAGAGGTGTGTTGTGTGATCACTGACTGGGAAATGATGCACTGCAATAGGTCATTTTTGTCCTGCCCTTCCCAAGGCTGTGAAGACAATGAAGAAGGGAGAGAAGGTACTTTTGACTGTGAAACCACAATGTAAGTACTGAATACAAGTTGTTCAGTGGAGGATGTCTGCTCTTCTTGATCAGGGAATATGGACGTTATATCTTATGGAAATATCCTTTTGCAGATGGATTTGGCGAGAAGGGAAAGCCAGCTTCTGGGGATCAAGGAAAGTGCTGTCCCACCAAATGCTACATTGAATATAAATCTTGAGCTAGTATCATGGAAGACTATCTCAAATGTAACAGATGACAAGAAAGTAATAAAAAAGATCTTAAAGGAAGGGGAGGGGTATGAGCGGCCGAATGAAGGAGCTGTTGTCAAATGTTAGTGCTCTATTTCCCCATCTTTTGAACTTTTTTGGAGATCACTGTGTGCTATTTTAATGCATCAACCTTACAATTTCACTTTTATTTGGCAGTGAAACTAATTGGAAAACTGCAAGATGGCACTGTGTTTGTAAAGAAGGGCCACGGTGATGATGAAGATGATCTCCTCGAGTTTAAAACTGATGAGGGTACCTTTGCATGTCTGGACTTGAGATTAGTTTCTGCTTCTAAATTTTGTTCTTTCTAGTGTTAACTTGATACCCTGCACAGAACAAGTCATTGAGGGGTTGGATAAGGCTCTACTGACGATGAAAAAGGGTGAAGTAGCAGTATTGACCATTGCACCTGTCAGTATGCCTTTGGCTCAACTGAGTCTCAACAGGACCTAGCTGTTGTTCCTCCAAATTCAACAGTACATTACGAAATTGAGCTGGTTTCTTTTGTCAAAGTAAGTGGAGTGAAATTCTCATGTATGTTAAATACTGCATTATACCCACCGCGGTTGTACTTACATGCTTGAGTGATTGTATTCTTGAACTTATTTAGGAGAAGGAATCATGGGATATGAACACCCAGGAAAAGATTGAAGCTGCTGGCAATAAGAAGGAAGAAGGTAACACACTTTTCAAGGCTGGAAAATATGCCAGGGCTTCAAAGAGATATGAGAAAGTATGCATTTCTTTATTATGCATGAATTCTTAGTTCTCAAGAAATTGGAATTTTTTTCCATTTCTGAAAGTTTTCATGTTGAAAATTTCAAATTCAGGCTGCAAAATGCATTGAATATGACTCTTCTTTTAGTGAGGAAGAGAAAAAACAATCCAAAGCATTGAAGATTTATTGCAATCTAATGTCTCATAATGCTGCATGCAAGCTGAAACTGAAGGATTACAAACAAGCGGAAAAGCTGTGTACTAAGGTTTGATGAAGCAGACCCCACCCCTTCAAAAAAATGAAAAATCCTTTACAGGTATTGGAACTTTCTTATTCAACGAGTATAAGACTTCCATCTCCTTTACAGGTATTGGAACTTGAATCTTCAAACGTGAAAGCACTTTATAGGAGAGCCCAGGCATACATGAATCTGTCTGATCTGGATCTTGCTGAGCTCGATATTAAGAAGGCACTTGAAATTGATCCTAACAACAGGTATTTTCAGAATTTAAGAGGATTCTGTTAGAAGTTGTGGACTTTTTTACTGATCACTGTTTGAGACAAATACATTGCTTGGTTTTGAGATCTTATGCTTTTGTTTTGGACCCAGGGATGTGAAGCTCGAGTACAAAGCTTTGAAAGAAAAGGTGAAGGAGCACAACAAAAAGGACGTCAAATTTTATGGAAACATGTTTGCTAAGTTGAACAAGATTCAAGTTGGAGTCGGTTGATATAAATGTAAACACCTAGCGTACCATACTATTTTTCCTGCTTCATATTTGTTAAACATTATATACTCAGTTGAGGTTAACTGCTAGACATGTCAATATTGCAGGAAGGTGCTCCCAAGGAAGCAGAACCTATGAGCATTGACAGCAAGGCGTGAAGAGTTGGTAAAAAAAATTAAATGTCTCAAGGGTTTTAGTGTTCAGTGCTGTCTCTTTTTTTGAGAAAAGGAAATCAATATGAGGTTATTTGGCAGGAGGATAATCAATATTGTCTATGGAATATTGATTGAACTGTGGTATTGGAAATCTATTGTGCTCGAAACTTTTATGTCTTAATTACTTATTTTACTTGAAATGTTTGATTAGAATGAATGAATGGAAGAGAAGTAGTTTGTGTTTTTAATTTTTAAAGTTCATTGATCCTTGATGTATTTTTCTCTGCAACCTGTTTAGTAAATCACACTTTACAAAGCAGCATTCATGCCAATCTAGTGTTTTTTGGCTGATTACTCCATCAACTTTTACCTTTACCTTTACCTTTACCTTTACCGGCGTGTATTCTCCTCCCGAATCCCAGGAAGCATGTAGTGGATACGGATCGACTTTTGTGTTAGCTTATTTGTTAGTCTCTCCTCGGGGAAAAAAAAATCGAAAATTTTCAAATCGGTTGTAAATTTTTACAAGGAGAAAATCCAATGTTTTTCTTGTACTTATCTTCTAAACAATGCGAACGATGTTTTCAACATAAATTCATCCAAGGAGAAAATTAACGTTTATTTAACTAATCTGTATGCTAACGCAGTTGTAAATACACAACTTAAATATATGGGTAAGAATGAGGAAAAGAAATTTTGTTCATAGCAGTTCAAATTTCTTCGGAGTGATTTGCAAAAAGTAAAACTAACAATCTAAAGAGACGACATAAATTTTACAATTAATAAGCTCTAAAAATTGCTGCCACGAATAAAAAAATAATTAACTATACAAATAAATAACAGAATTAGTATATCATGGCTGTATTGGAAACTACCGAACCACGAATAAAAGCCCATGTGAGTTATTTTAATTAAATAAGCCCATTTAATAACAGCCCAATCCAATGCAAATTAGGGTTTTGAGCGCAGTTCCATCATCCATGTGTTAGAAATATTTCTGCTAGTTAAACTGCACACCAGAGAAGGGGAGAGATTAGAGAGAGGGAAAAAAAAAACTCAAAAAGGGGAAGCTTTTCAGTTCATCACAGCAGCTCTAATCCAAAATGGGTATGCTCCAAAAATCTCTACTTTCTTCTATTAAATCTCTTTATTCTCTCTCAAAGAAATGGCTGATTAGTGGGTATGAATTTGATGAATTTTGATAGGTATCTCGCGTGATTCTATGCACAAGAGGCGTGTATAACTGGTGGAAAGAAGAAAGCTTGGAGGAAGAAGCGCAAGTATGGATTCTCTCTTCTTCAATCTTTTTACCTTTTTAATTTTTTTTTTTTGGCATGATAACCATAGTGTTGGTTGACCTTGAAAATGGATTTTCGAAGTCCATTTTCTTTTGTTTAATATGGGCTAACTTCTGATTTTCTGAAGAGGGTCTTGGTCTTTCTGCATTTTGTTTTTGGCCAATGGGATTCCCCAGAAAAGAAAAAATGTCTACTGCAGATATTTTGTTTAATTGCTTCCCACAAGTTGAATAAAAACTTGGTTCTTTCTCACATGCTCGATTGGTAACTAATTCTTTTGTTGTTCTTTTAATTTGTCTTGGATTCTGGAACTGTTTAATGTATCCATTAAAGCCAAGAAAAAAAAAATTGTGGCATGCTGTATATTTGTGGATGATCTGAATTTTGATGATTCAGTCACCCCCGTTTCTTGCTACTTAATGCAAAATAAGAAGTGCAGCATATGAGGTTTATGTAGTTGTGATAAAAGATTTATAAAATGGATTAATTGGATTTTCCCTCAGTTTAGCTTATTAAGTTGCTTTTGAGTTGTTATTCTATTCAATGGACTCGCCGTTGTATGTACTAATACGTATTTCTTGTAGCTCCTTCATGATGCTATTGTTTTATGGATCCCTTGATTTCCCCATTTCCTTGCACTAGTTTATTGAAAAGAAAGTTTAGCTCTTAGGTGGTTCCCGAAGGGTGACCTTTTGTTGCTTCTATATCTATCTGCAACTTTAATTATGGTTTAGGATGCCTTAGGCCCTTGGTTTTTTTCAATAGACAGGTCTTGGTGCATAAATGTGTAGGTTTCACAATGGTTGGAGCATGTTAGCTAAGGGAGAAGCAACATTAAGATCAAGCTGCTTAAGTGTCCCTCATTTCTGTTAGTTTGTTATTGGCTTCAAGGATTCATATAATTCTTTGGAATGCTGCAGCCTAAACTTTCCAATTTAGGTTTGAATTTGACCCAAGGTTTTCACTTTTCAGAGCTTCAACCTTCAGTGTTGTATTGTGTTTTTTTCTCTTCTGGAATTGCTGCTTTCTGCCTTTCCCCATCCCAAATATAACAACGCAAGTTTCATCTTTGTACTGTTAGAGCTACAAATGGCTTCGGTCATGCACTTTCTAGTTGCCCTGAAAAATGTCAAGATATTACTTGGGAAAAAAATAATTTACAAAAAGATCGTATGATTGGTTGGATGTTGTAGTGGTTTCTACTCCAATAAGCTAGTCTGCTTTGTCTTGAACTTCTGCCTGATTTTTTCATTCTATGAAGGGAGGATGAAATTAATAGTTGTTCATAATCCTTCTCAGTTATATGTTGCTTATTGGTTTTTTCTCGTTCTTCCTTGGAAAGGTATGAGCTCGGTCGCCAGCCGGCAAATACTAAGCTCTCAAGCAACAAGACTGTCAGGAGAATCCGTGTCCGTGGAGGCAATGTGAAATGGAGGGCCTTGAGGTTGGACACTGGAAACTATTCATGGGGCAGTGAGGCTGTCACTCGGAAGACCCGTATTCTTGATGTGGTGTACAATGCCTCAAACAATGAGCTAGTCAGGACTCAAACTCTTGTGAACAAAGAGTGCAATTGTTCAGGTTGATGCAGCGCCCTTCAAGCAGTGGTATCTTCAGCATTATGGTGTTGACATTGGTAGGAAGAAGAAGGGGCCTGCTAAGAAGGATACCACTGAGGTACTTTGCCATCAATAGTTGTCTGTTTCTATGTAGTAAGCACTTCAACTGTTCAAGGATTCATGCTTTCACTGAATTTTCCTTCAAATATTATCAGTTTCTGCACACAGTGTTCATTTACTTATTTATGAATTACCTGGAACTCTGTCCTTCGGTTATTCACCTTAACATACTGGATCACCCAAAACTGATGCTCTCTCTTGAACCAAAAGGGGGGAAAAAGGAGAAAAGGGATTTCTGATCTTTGCAAATGGCCAAATTACTTCATATTGTAAGTGTTTGTTACTGGACCAACTTCCCATCTATACAAATTTTTTTTTCTTGGGCTATTGTGGCAGGAGGGTGAGGCTCCTGCTGAGGAGACTAAGAAGAGCAACCACGTTGTGAGGAAAGATTGAGAAGCGCCAGCAAGGTCGTACCCTTGATCCTCACATTGAGGAGCAATTTGGAGGTGGTAGATTGCTGGCCTGCATATCTTCCCGCCCAGGTCAATGTGGCAGAGCAGATGGGTAAGCTCAAGCCTCACGTCAGCTTCTTTTGTTGTAATTTGTTGCTGTATCTTGTGCAGTTATCTTACACCATTGTATTTACGGTTGGATGTGATTTGCAGTTGCATTTTGGAGGGTAAAGAACTTGAGTTCTACATGAAGAAAATCCAGAGGAAGAAAGGCAAGAGTGCTGGTGGTGCTGCTTAAACAGAACTTTCCAATTCTTTTGTTTCGATCTTTTTTTATAGAACTCTAGGTTTCAATTTTTCCTTGAGATTTATGAATGAAGCCTGTTCGGCAACCGTGTTGGTTTTTAATTGCTTGAGCATTGTCGGCTTCAGAAGTGCTAAAATGTTTGAGGTTTCTTGTTGCTGAGATGTGTTGTCACTGCAAGAAATTGTTAGTTAGAATTGATTCTGTTTAAAATTCCAATTTCAAACTTAACTTTGTTTTACTGTTTGCTCTCGTCTACCATATCTGCCAAGAAAAGCTCAGTAACATTCATTCTGGACCTAGATCCATGAATCGTTAAATGAGTTCCAACTTGGGCCAGACACAAGGGACGAATAGATGATTCGAATCAAGCACGGCCCAACTCAATCATGGGCTTGAATATGTCACTGCATTTGCCTGATGTGGGACGACGTCGTAATTGTATAACAAGGTTCACGTAGCATTGCTCCCTCTCCCAAACCTCCACCATAATATTTTTCCTTTTCTTCAAAATCTTCAGTATTTAAATACTAATTTTATCGCAGAATCCTCCAATTAGATGACCGATTGTTGTAGTAAGTAATAAACTGTCCGAGGCGATTTTGAAAAACTCGTACAGCTGTCAGTCACTATAATATCCCACATCGGTTCTTTTCAGGAGACTTCGGCAGTATTTATAGGTCCACGAATGTGGAGGAATTGCTCCTCGCCGGGGTCTCTCCCGACTGGGATGGTCGCACGGTTGTCTGACAAACTACAAATCCTAATGGCGGTGATGATCTCAACCGTTAAGAAACTTATTGAATTGTACTGAATTTAATTTTTTATTTTTTGTTCGATCTTTGTCGACCGTACGATCCTCGGAGTGAGGAATGGCGATGATGATCTCAACCGCTAAGAAACTACGATTATTGGAAGCACTAAATGTATAGTTTAAAATTTTTTTGCGATCTTTGTCGACCGTACGATCCTCGGAGTGAGGAATGGCGTTGATGATCTCAACCGTTAAGAAACTACGATTATTGGAAGCAGTAAATGTATAGTTTAAATTTTTTTGTGATCTTTGTCGACCGTACGATCCTCGGAGTGAGGAATGGCGGTGATGATCTCAACCGTTAAGAAACTACGATTATTGGAAACAGTAAATGTATAGTTTAAACATTCAGAAAAACTTGATCAAATTGTACCGAGTTTACTAGAGACACATGACCGACCTCCTGAGCATAAAAATATTTACTCAAACTAAACCGACTATTGTTTTGCTCGGCTTTCTCAGTAGAAGCTCGACATGATTACCCAACTACTCTAGTCATGAATTGTTAACTAGAAAGTTGGCATAAGCAGTCCGATAGCTCGGTAGGTTAGTAGATCGGACATGTAATCATAATACAACAATATGAGTCCCATTGTCCCTCAATCCCTATAAATAAGTCATTTCCTATTTGTAGAGGACACGAGAAACTAATGTACCATACAATTATATACATGAGTAATAAAAAAACTTGTCTTCCCTCAAATATTTTCTTCTTAGAAATTATCTTAATTTCTATTCACATTCTTTCTCTTAAATTCATCCTTAAACGATCCAAATCAATTTCTGTATCGTCGGGTAGAATTGTAAGTAATTCGATGAAAAACTCGATAAACAATAAGTTTTATTGCGATTTAGATTAAATTTAATAATCTCACCGAATAATTACAAATATTTATTGTCCGAATCGAGTTTTTATTTAACATTAAAAAAAAGATAAATTTTTTGAAATTTCTGAAGTAATAATGAATAATATATAAAAGAATCACACATGAAATCTAAATTTTTAAATACTTAATCTAAGTATTAGCATATTTTCTTTCTTAATAAAAAAAAAATTAATGCATATAATTTGTAGTTCCGAGTTTTTTATTTTTAATTTAACAAAATTTAACACAGTTTTAAATATATTCCATTCATCAACTTTTCGAGTTAAATTTAAATTTCGAGTTTTTAAACATTGATAAAAAGTTGGTGTTTCTTATCGTTATCATTTGCTCACGGTTCTCGAAATTCATAGTTGGAAGCGGGCCGCTGACGTGGGCTATAGTTTAATTCGTAAGTGTCTCTTCATTCAACTGCTGGGCTGTGTACGAAGAGCTACTGGATAATTTAGATAAAGCCTGCCTGCGACATCTATATCTATTGGGCTGACTGAGAAATCCATAAATGGGCCCAAACACTCATTCTAGACATGCAACTAAAAGTAAACCGTCGCTATTCACAATTTCCAAATCGAGATATAAAAATTAAGATAAAATGAACTATTTTTTTTACTTTAAACATTTGTATAGTATAATATTAAATATTTTAAAATCTTTGTACTGTACAAATTTTTAAAGGTAAGGAAATAGTTCCCTACAAGGACTGAAGAATTTCCCATTAATTAATTGTGTTGTTTATGCAAAATTAGAGGGTAGGTACCGAGAATTTCAAATAATCTTTGAATTTATAGATTTTTAATTTTATTTCCTGTCAAATTTTTGGAGTTGAAAATTCCAATAAATATCAGCAGCAGCAAAAAAAATTTCCACAAAAAGGGGAAGCAACAAGGACAATGGAATACTGATTTTCCTTCCAAACGCAGGAAACGCTCTTAAAAGTTGTAAAGCAAGATTGGCAATGTGCAAGTTTGGTAAAACACATAATCTCTATGGCCCTTCTTTGTCTGTATTTTCTTTCTCCCAAACGAAGGAAAATAAGATATATATCGACCAAAGTGCAAAGTTAAATAGAGCCTAGGTGTTTAAAAGAAAAGGACGTCCATAAATTAAAGGGCAAATCTTAATTTAGTTAAAAAGGACACCTATTTCAGTAATATATACGATTCACCCCGCTGATGAATTAAGTTTGTTTAGAAAGCGAAAGTAGAGAGAGATAGGGTACAATTCTTAGGCAGTGTATATTAGCATATATTTGATCATACTTAAATAGTTATAAATATCTGACAGGTGCTCATCTGATCAGTCAAATCTTGATGATTAGCATATTCGATCAGATCTAGATAGTCATCGATCAATATGAGTGTCTAATTACTCCTAAACTAGTTTTAGAATTAATTTACAAAATTGTCCTTAGTAAATTATGAATTTTAATGCGAATTCATTCATCTTTCCCATTTTATCTTGACCCCTTTTCAGTTTTCACCATTATCTAGTGGTTGAATTAGACGTTGCAAAATTGGATCAGTAACCAGTTTGCAATTTAATCGGAGTTGGAGTTCTTTCCTTGGGGCGTTTCCCAAAAATAGTTTTACCCCATTGCGTTTTGAGGAAGCAAAATACCAAATGGGAGTAAAGTGCACATCCTAACAACATAACGTGCAAGAAAAGATATTTACCCAAATACATTTGTTCTTTTCTTAATCCCTGTAACCCAATGGCTAGTTGGTCAATTACTTTGCCGATTATGTTAACTTCATCATAATCCTTTAATTCTGCTAGTTTGATCTATTTTAAAAGTGAATTATGAAGATTGGCAAGTAAAGGCAATGAAAAAATTAAAAATGAAACCAAACCAGCACCACATTCTGTGCATTAAGACAGTTGATTTTCACAAACTAAAATATACAAAAGAATATGTTCCCTAGTTGTTGCCCATGTTGAATAGAAAAGTCCTAACGAGACAAAGGGCTGCATGATATTGCTTTTTTCCAGCCAATGAAATTCGTATCTTAAGCAAATGAATGTCAAATAGTATTTCTAAACAAAGACATTTAATTAGTGTGTATTCTTCCATCCCATAAGGTCAATTTGTTTAAATCAAATCTGATCACTCATTAGCCGATCAGGAGATAATTAATAGAATTCTCAGTGAAATGGGTATAAGTGAAAATAAAATGAAAAACAAAAATTCATTTAATGAGGGTAGCCAGTAATAAATTTTTAAGAATTAAGTGTATTTTACACTTTTAGAAGAATTTTATAGTTTAGTTAGAATACAATTTTTAAAAATTTGTAATTAATTGATACTCCAAAGGGGCATTACCTTGAATGAAAGAACAAAAATGAATTTATAAAGGTTTAATTACTCTGGATGGTATAAATTTTTAAAACTCCTGATACTATACTGGATTATACTTTTTAAATTATTCCATATAATGAAATAATTCATAAAGGATTGTACTGTTTTTCCAAACTTTTAAACAGTTACAACTCGTTTTATTTACTTTTGATTGTATTGGTGCAAAATAAAAATGATTATTCCGCTTTATCTAACAAGAATTTTTGGTTACTTCAACATAATTGGTTTGTTTTCAGAAAAGATGATCAAGGGATCATTGAACTGAGAAGCTGTTCAGAGTTAAAGCCTTCAAGGTGATGAGAAAGATAAACAGTGCAAATAATTGACAGATAAAAAAATAAAAATCAAAATCAAATTTCAGCTCTGTCACATTCACCCTTACATGATTGATTTGTTGTTTAATTTTGGACAACTCTGTCACTAAAACAACTTCATTAGTATAATAATTTGTTCTTTAACTCTTGTGTGCAAAAGATCATCTCAAAGAATCTTTCTGATAATTGCATCACACTGATCAGGAGACCGATTATACAGCTCTATTCATAAAATAATAAAAGGCTGCAACACATAAATCTTTTTTTAAACCCAAAAACTTCATTTTTAATAACCGCCTCTCAACTAATTATTAGTTTTATCTCACAAGGGGTATCCTTTCCATACCCAACTCCACTACATTGAATTAACCTTTTCCTGTTCATAATATTTTTTAATATTTGAAAAAGGAGACGAAATATTAAATCGAAGCTCGATTCATTGGGTCTAGTCAGAATCTCACCAATTGCCAACCTGGGATTCTTTTGTTTCCTTTTCTTCTTTGTACATTTATGCAAATGAATAGTTCCAAACTTATTTGATTGGCTATTTTTCTTTTGCTGCACGGTAAAAGGAGCACAGAAGATTCTGTCTCTGGTTAAAACTAGTGAAGATTATATTACATGAGCCCAGAAATATGCCATAAATTATGGTTGACTCCAGCTCAAGTTAATCCCAAGTCTTAATCATTTGTATTAAGACTTGGAAAAAGATGAAGAACAAAGGTGCCCACTTGTACAGCTGGTTACAACAACATTAGCGAAAAATCATAACCACCAGAAAACGCGATTTGACATCATGCAATTTTGACACCAACAGAAAGGAAATCTAATAAAGATTCTTCCTATATCAATCTTGTCGAATTTGATTAATCAGAGATTGGCTGGTAGGCTTCAATTTAGGGAAAGCAAATGAAAGCTCAAGAAAAATCGGATTATCATTGCTTGTACAAGAATATATCTTACAAATGACAGTGCTTTAGTTTGCACCTGACTACACATTCATCCAGGATTATACAAGAAATATACTACTCATACTTGGTTAATTACCCCCTAAAAGAAAAAACTTTGAAGGCAATCAATAACTAATTGATAGGAAATAAACTAGAGAAAGTTTCACAGAGATTAAACCTAAATGGCTGACAGCAAATTCATCAAGAAACAAATTGATCTACAAATCTCTTCGTATGTACATCAGCAAGTCCTCCGGGCCATGTGTCGGAAACAAGTGAGTGGTGATCAAAGCTCAATTTTCATGTGGGATGCTTGGTTTGCAACTGCAATGTAAGTTACATGTCCATTAGAAACTAAAAAGAAACTATAAGTAATACTAAAAACCACAATTGTAATCGGTTTTGCCTTTATTCTTACCAGGAAAGGTTTGTGAATGAAGTGCTGCCTCCCTGTCTGGTATTCTGGCTGTATCCCATCTGAACAATGCTCTGCAAGTCATCCTCACAGAATGGGGGGAACTGTAAAACATTGATAAACAGTTTTAAATGATGGAAACAATGTCCAAACATTTTTCCCTTTTTTTTAGTTCCCTTTCATAGCGACACCAACCACATTATTGTTTGTGGATAATCACCTGAGGTAGACCATAAGTGAATCCATCTAGAGGAGGTAAATGCAGTCCTAGGTTGTGGCACAATGTAGTATCTACGTGGTCCACTGAGCCATTGTTGTGTAGTTGCGGACCTCGTTGGGGTTGGTTCTTATAAAGAACTGGTTCTGAGGAATCCATTGGGAACAGGGGGTGGGGCAAAGAGGAGGCATTTGGTTGATATACCTGAAAATTCGGTAGGGGAACAATAAATCTTAGTTTAGAAAATCTCAAATGTTAGAACATAAACAACACTCTAATTATATTAAGGATACAATTCACTCACATCCTTGGACAAGAGATTATCTATGTTCCAGATCTAGTCTTGGATTGACTGAAGCTAACTTCATAGATAGGAACTACAGAAAAATGTATAAGAATATCCATTAGCGGATGAAACAAACATTATTTCATAATGATACGTAATGACATGCCTAATTAATGATCATTTACCTCAACCTGGCGTTGCAATGATTGAACATAATTTATTATCTCATCAAGCATAAGGGCTTTTCCAGTCACCTAGATAAGAATTCACGTAGCCATGTTATTGATTATCCACAATAATTCTATTACAGTCTAAATATAACGAAAATTCCAATCAGTGTAGGCACCTTATTGCAGCCTGGTACAAGATCTTGGAGAAGTTTCATTCGCTCACTAATCTTCTCACGCCGGACCTAATCCACACATAAAAGTAACGATTAGCATTCAATGACAAGATGCAAACTAAACTCATAATCCAAATATTTTCCAAGGAATTTGATATAGTGCTTACTCTTTCAGCTAGACTATGGCTATCTGTTGCTTGACCCCTTTAATTATATATCTTGCTCTAACATGAATGTAGTCCTTTGGAGGCTCTGGAGTCTTCTGATTCACCTTATCGTCCCCGGTTTTATTATCACTACCCTTCTCTTCCTCCATATTAGCTTCTGTCAGCTTGGATTGCTTCGCATTTGTGTCAGCATCAGCTTCCACTTCCTGAAATGAGCATATTTCTCACAAATTAATCGCATTCACAATTAAAAAACGCACACACACATACCAAAAGAAAAAAAGTAAGTTCAACTTTCTATCATCAGTACCTTGTTAGAATGACTTGAAGCATCTTCCTTGGCCTTTCCTCTAGCAGCTGCTTTTCTTTTTCTGCAATTCGATTCATTGGGAGCTTTCGACCCTGTTTCCCGACTTAGCATTTGCTCAGATACAGAGGATTCCTCATTAGAATTGGCACCAGTTGCGGGTAAATTATTCAATATTTTATCAGAGCCAGGAATTAAGCCGTTGACACGTCTCATTTCCATATGGGGCTGACGTAAATTCTTGTTTAATATTCCATTGGAGACCCATCTTGCTGAATTAAAGGACTACTCGAAACTCTCGGCAACTTCCTATTATTCCCCATGGTTGGAGCACAAGATATATATGGCAATTCGACGTTATTATGTCCAAAATGACTTGTCCTGCCGTTGAAACTACGGCTTCCAAAGCACGAAAACTTGGCGGCCCTCTCGACAAACCCAGGATCAGCCGAGAGGGCGGGCAAGGCCGGGTTAAAGGACACAGAATTTCTCAAATTGGGCAAGTTTTCATTCAAAACCGGCAACTGTAACTTAGGTGGTGAGTTCATCACTGCCGGAAATAGCTGGGGAACCTTGCCGGAGTTGCATATGGGGCCCAGCTTTCTAATTACTTCTCTGAGTGCAACAGCGTCAGTAGGCAAGGTTGAAGTAGGGGCCACTGGGGATGACACTATTTGGGCATAATGATCGTCTTGTTTTTCCCAATTGGGATTGAAAAAGGAAGATGAAGAAGTGTGGTCCGGCGAACAATATTCAGCTCTTGAGCTGAGGTGAAAGTATTCCAGGCCTGCATTGTGGGTACTTCAAACTGGACGAGCGGTTGAATTCCGGCATTCAGAAAATATTCTTTCTCCATCAGTAATTTACTTTTTTTTTTTTTTTTTTTTTTCAAGAAATAGAGAAATATCGGAAACGAAGCAAAGGGAGGGAGGAAAGAGGGGGAAAGGGGGAAGGGAAAAGGGTGGGTAGTGATGAAGATATATAGCCGAAAAGAAAACGATTTGTTTGATATATTTTCGTACTGTACTGTGTTAGTGTGTGTTTGGTTACATCTAAAATGTTTTCTGTCCTCAGCAATACATACATGAAAAAACAAAAATCCTGTTTTGTACTGTTATTATTTTGAATATTATTTTAAATAATTTTTTGAAATATGACATATGTTTGTTTGAAAATGTAAAAAAAATGAAAAATATTATTTGAATATTAATGAAAAAAATAAAAGTCCAAAAAATACCTGAAGTTATTTTTTAGAACAAATTTCTAGTGTTGCAATAGCAATTTGAAAATTGGCTTACACTTGCATTTCATGTTCAATTGTGCTGCATATAAAAATTATGATAGTATAACAAATAGATCAAAATTATATAATTCTAATGAGAATTTGACATGTAATTAATAACAAGGTATTGTTGTTAATCCTCCAAGTTTTACATTGGTCCCGCTATAAAGGAAGGGACAATACAAGAATTGAAACGGGGGGAATTTTAAATTTTCGTTTAAAGAATTATTTCGTTATTTTTAAATATTTGTATAGTATAATTTTTAGGGTATGTTCGGTTAGATTAAAAATATTTTTTTGGGAGGAAAATATTTTACATAAAAAAGTTCATTTTTTATACAAATTGTTGGTGTTCGATTGACAAAAAGAAAAATATTTTAAAATAAATTTTTTAACGATTTTATCTTTAATTTTATTAATATAAGTTAAAAAATTTATAACAATTGTAATAAATAGTTTACAAGTAATTGCGGTTAATATAAGACTATTTTGATTTTGTTCAAAATTAATTGATAATATAATGTAGTAATAAAATATACATAATAATACTTATATTGTGTAGGACCTGTGATTAAGAGAAAAACGAGTGAACAATAATTGAAAACAAAAATAAAATTATAAAAGTAAGTATTTGAATTTTAATCTCACTCTTGAATTATTCGAAAAATAATTTACACTTAAAAATTTCGTAAGTTATTTTTAGTTAGAGGAAGAAAAATTAGAAAATATTTTACACCGAAATTTTTTTTTCCGATATTTGACACCAAAAAAATTTTCTTAAAAATATTTTCAATCCACCCAAACGCATTCTTAAAGTATGCAGTGTTGTATAATACAAAATTTTAAAACAAAACAAGATGATTCGAGAACCGTAGAATTTTCTTTGAAATAAATCCAATCATTCAACTTTAAAAAAGTCTATATCAGTGGACTTAATATCACTCGGGCAGTAAAAATGTATTCCCCACAAAGTATCTTTTGACGTAGGGGTGTAAACGGTGGTCGGATTAGGGTCGGATATAGTATATTCAGATTCGGATTTGATTAATATAATCAGATTCAGATTCGGATTTGGATCTGGACGAGTCTACAAAAGTATATCCGTATCCGGATCAGTCGGTCTTGTCGGATCCGGATCCGGGTCTGGATAATTTTTTTTAAAATTATATGTAAAATTATTACACTTATTGAATTTTCTCCATTTTTTTTTAATTATACAAAAGTATTGAGTTCATATTTAATATTTATGCATGTATTTTATATTAAATATAAATTACATGAGTAATTTACACAACATATATGTATATACATATAAAATAACACTAATACACAATAATTTTATTATATATTAAATATTTTAATAGGATTCGAGTCTTAATCGGATAGAAACACCAACATCCAAATCCAAACCGTTTATTATAATAGTTAAATGGGTTCGGATCGAATCCGGATAATCAAAATTTGTTATAGATTCAGATCCGAATAAAAAACGGATTCGGATCGAATCAATCCGGGTCTAGACCTCGAACCATTGACAGTCCTATTTTGACGTGAGATGCATCAGAAAAAATACTCTGATTATCAGCCCAACCAAACAGAGCTTTAGTATTTTTTTTAGAAAAAAAAAGAAGAATCTGGGAGTAATTTATAGTTCTGAGTACAGCAGGCGTAAAAAGCGGAGAGGACGTTTCTGCCGGGCCTCCAACGTCAAAGCACCAAAAATGTCCAGTCTGCTCTCTGGAATCTGGAAATTACCACCATTTCTTGTTTCTTCCAGGCGGATACTGTAACTATAACCTCTATAGATTTGGTATAATTTTCACCATAAAATAGTCCTAAACTACTAATGCAATTACGGCCGTCCATAGTCGTATAATTTTTGTTTTTTATATTCGAGATTTTCAAACTGTTTCCAGTCTCAAATTTTTATTGGTCTATTCAAAGAAGAAATTTTTTTATATAAACTGAATTTATAATATAATATTATAAAATTTTTAATTTATATTAAATTACGTCATTTAATATAATTCACAAGACATTACTCGATGAGTGATGTAAATAAATATAAATAAAAAAATATATAATAATATGCTATGAATCTAATATATATAAAAAAAATTTATAGGATGAAAGCTTGTGTTCTTGGGCTTTGCACCACACAATTTGGTGATTAATTAAATTACAAAGTCTATTCCTTCATTTTCGATCCTCATTTGCCCAGTAAAATTAAAGGGGTTGAATTTTTAATTTCACAATGATTATAGTCAACAGAAGTTGGCTAAAGTCGAAGTTGATTAACTATTAATTGGTCTAATTTATAAATTAATTTGTACCGTTTTTTTCCTTTGCCTTCTTGAAGAAAGATAAAAATTGTTAACGTGTTTTGGAAAAGTCAATCAATACAGTAATTTCCAACTTCTTCTGTTAAACCGGTTTCGGTCGGGTTCATACATTAAAAAAAAAAATTTCCTAGTAATTATTCAACTCTCTTTCTGAGGGAGAGATGTTGGAATTAAATTCCAAAATTTTCCACAGCCTTATGGATATTAAGGGAAGAAAGAGTTTTGGCGGTTAATTATTTATTGATTTTAAAATTGTTAGTATTTCAAATCTCTATAAGGACATGAATTTGGTAGTGGGTCAATTTAAGATCTTGAGAAGAAATAATCGACATTTCATTGAAATTCTTTTGTTGAAGAGAGAGTAGCACTGAGAATAGACAATTACCACCCATTACTGTCTTTTAGTGAATTGCGACTGGGTAGGATGTCTAACTATATATATTGCCGAATGAAAAAAAAATTTATAGGTCGAATTCACAGTATAGTAATATGAATTTTTTTATTTTAAAAAATTTTATATCAACTCACATCACATTATTTTTTTAAATCAAGAAATTCATGACATTCCATATAAAAATTTCTCTTACCGGATTGTTTCGTTTTTCTTGTAGTTTCACTAAACTCAAGTAGCCATCTAACCATTCTCTTATAAATTGCAACGAGGAAATTATTTAATTGTACTAGTAACTAGTGTTGACACTCTATACAATTGGATAGATGGAGTAGTACATACTAGGGTTATAAATAAATTGAACTATTCGTGAACGGTTCAATTAAAAGTTCGACTCAAATTCGAGTGCATCAAATTTGAGTTGGGTTTACTCAATCTCGAATCACTCGACGAGCCAAATTTTTAGTATATGTGTATTCTACTCGAATTCTACGATCTTTTCGAACCCATATATAATTTTTTTTAAATTTTTTTATTGTATGTAAAATTATTAAAATGTCTATACTCTTTAAAAAAAATTACATATTTACTTCTAAAAAATTTGAACTATTTGAATTCGAATTCGAATTCGTTTTACTTATTTTCGATCGAATTTGAATCGATCTCGAGATGTATCAAAATTTTCAAATTCTATTTTTAAAACTCATTGATCTCGAACTCGAATTTGAATCTCTCAAAAAAATTTGAATTCAAACTCGAGTAAGATACTATTACCTCTTGACTCAGGGTCGTTTACACCCATTGTACATACAAACAGGGCTAAAAGGCTGAAAAGATGTTAGCCAGCTAGTTTTGTACATTTGTACAAAAAGGGCGAAGGGAAATGAACAACTCCATTGCAAAGCCTACGTTGTTTGTTAAGAACGTAACTTTTGTGGGGATGTATCAAAAATGAAGATATGCAATACGATGATATCCATTTTGTCTTGGTATATTTCAATTTAAACAAACAAAATCCATGCAAAAAGCATTTATGGTGGCAGCAGCAGCAGCTCTGCCGCACCCTTCTTGGACTAGTGGGAGAGTTGAGAGTCAACAAATTTCAATTCAAAGAATGCATGGCTGACCCGGCATTCTTTTCTTCCATCACTCATCATTTTCCTCCAACTTTTCCTCATACTAGTATGCATTTAAGATGCATCAACGATTTCGCCGACCCTCCTGTTAATCTATCGCTTTCTTTTAGGACAGTACCGTCATAATTTACTGGGTTTTTTTTTTTTTAAGTGATTTTGTTTCTTTTCTTAATTGCACACCAAGTCCTGTTTTTGTACAACAATCATCTTAATTAGTTAATTATCACTCTCGAATCCACAAAGGAAAAGGAGCATAGGAGGATGGAAAGAGTAAGATACACATTACAATTGATGTTCTACTCATCATAGCATATTGTTTTTGCAGTTGTTTTGCGCTATTTTGGTTTAAGAAAAAAGTTTTAGAGGAAGTAAATTAGCGAGTAGAACATGAGTCGAACATGAAAATGTACGAGTAATCAACCCTTTTGGCGTTGTTTCACTCTCGTCCAACAAATAACTTTCAAGATCCATCTAGTCCAAGAGAAATTTACTACTGACAAACACTTTGGAGAAGGGGGACAAAAATAATATTAACTACTACGCCATACTCTTTAATCTTTACATGACGTGGGAGATAATTTCTTGTTTGTTGTTTCATTAATACTATAATACAAAATAGATTGATTGGTGTAGTAGTTAGCTAATTTGCCGGCATAAAATGGTTTCAGTTTTTGGTCGAGATCCAACCACCGCTTAGAGTAAAACTTGCATAGCTGACCGGGAAACTAAAGAAACCTTATTGCGAAGGCTCTGTCACTCTCTGGTGCAATCAATCAACCACTATGAAGACATTTCATGAATGGCATTCATCTCATTGTTATTCAACTAATTATTGCTTGCCGCTCTACGTACTCGCACCCATTGTTTTAATTTGCTGCTGTACGTGTAGCCAAGGTTTGTAGAATCGGGATCCTACGTAGAATCGTTTTGAAAGTTACAGAATCGGATCGTAGATAGAATCGTAGGATCGTAAGATCCTATCAAAAGAACAAAAATATAACTTTTATTTATTTTTAAAGCTAATATTCAATAAATACTTATATAAATAAATATAAAATTTTAATATTCATCATGAAATAAGTTTCTTTAACTAAAATTTATAACATTTGACATTATATATTCGTATTGTAAAAAGTTATGCGTTATCGCAAATTTAATACTGTTTTTTAATTAAAAACTAAAAAAATAATATAAATAGTATAGTCTAAACTCATAAAATATAACATTTGAATGAAAAATTATCAAAATATTGACCTAACTTCAGTAAATATATATATAAATTACATGACTAATGGCAATAGAACTAGACTTTATCTATAATAACGATCATACCTCTAGGATCGGGATCGATTTTATAAATTTGGATCGTAGAATCGTAGGATCATAAGGGTAGGATCGGGATTTTAACAACTATGCGTGTAGCCAATGTTTCCAGATAGCTATTTTGAAACGGAAAATAATTAGGTAGATCCGGTTTTTATCCCACTGATAAATCTTATGGTTAGGATTAAATCTTAAAAAATCTTGCTTACATGTTAACGAAAGATAAATTTATTCAACACATATAAAAATATGTGGGAGAAGAAGAGTTACAAAATAATACACATCGGACTCTCATATTGAGACTTGAATAAACCCACAGCATAATAGCCTTACCATTTAGGTAGAATCTCTCAACTCAACTATTCTCAACTGGACAAACTAAATAAACTAAGCCTCTATTTATAGGGTAACAAAACCTACAACCTAATTAGAATAGGAAAATAATAATTCTAAACATAATTGTATTAGGAAACTAAATTACTTAAATAACTAAATTACCAAAATCTAACAATAACATATTTAAGGAGTTTGGTTTAATTATGCCATCAATGCCTCCCTTAAACCAAACTCACCAAATTCTCCAAATTCTCCATGAGGTAGATCCACGACATGTATGATTAAAACGATAAAAAGTTTTCACGCAATTTTTTCTACTACAATTTGGCATCGTCAATTTGATTTAATCTTCATCTTCAAAATTTTTCAAACGATCCATGTATTTGGACTGATAAATTTTCATCGTACACTTTTCTTCAATTTATCAACCTCCATAAATTTCATGATAAATGGTATCAAAATTCTCAATTTTTGTAAATCAATCACAATCTACTTCGTAGGATTTTTTTTCCTTCATCACTGCTTAACACCAATAAAAATAATCATGACAGGATTCCTCTTAAGTTTTAGATCTGTGTCCAATTAGGGTTAATTTCGTTATACTCTAATTGTCAAACGAGTACCCCAATACCAACTTCACTTGTAGTCCAAATTTTTCGATGTTCGAGTACTCCAACAAAAAACTTGTTTTTTTCAATTTTCGACGAATATCTAAGAATCAAACTCTTGAATCTAGAGCTCTGATACTACTTGTTAGCACAAAAAAATTCACGTATCTAATTAACCCTCTATTTATAGGGTAACAAAACCTACAACCTAATTAGAATAGGAAAATAACAACTCTAAACATAATTGTATTAGGAAACTAAATTACCAAAATTTAACAATAACATATTTAAGGAGTTTGGTTTAATTATGCCATCATTACATTAACTGATGTCATAAATTTTTTAAGGTATAATCCACATCACAGAATCTACAAGTGAAGTAAAAAACTGAATCTATCTAAGTATTTATCTTTTGAAACTAGTATCATACAAGGGCGGACGGACGTAAAACTTTCAACTTGAGAGTGGTAAGAATTTAAAGATAATTTTATTTATAAGGCTATGTTATACTTCTTTTAAAATTTTCAGAGATAAAATATAAATTTTATAAACATAAAATAAAATTTATAAAATTGTGCTAAGATAAATTTCGAAATTTTGGAGGCGGTCCTGCCCATGTCCGTCCCTGGTATAATACTTGTGCTTAACACCGCCTAATTCCTCCCACATTTTCATCAATCAAACCCCATTACTGAAAATTTTAAACTGAATTCGATTTACAAGAATATATCGTGTACCTCTTAATCCATACAAAAATGCCCCGATAACTAATTAACAAAAGCATGTGCGTTATATTAATCAAATGTCGTGCTGTCTTCTCCTGTCCTGACCTAGTAGAAATAAATAGATCTAATGCTATAAAAATTTGTTTGATCCGTTGCAATTCTAGGTGCAGTTTTTGTTATGTTGTCGATGTCAGCTGCTTTGTCAGGTAACTACTACGTACGTACAAGTCTACAAAATGGACTGTGTTTAGCAGATGATTAGTGTATAATCGAGATCCCAAAGGGCTTGCACTTTAAAAGAAATAACTTAACAGTTAAGTTAAAGGGAAAAACAAAAAACAAGTGAATCCTTAATTAACAAACATGCAAGAACGAAAGAAAAGCAATGATTAAGCCTTATTAAAATGTTGGCCCGATGGTGGTCTACTTTTTTTTATGTTTTGCCCTTTTCTGTATTAATATGTCACTGTATAATAATTAATTTGATTAAACAGCTTTTTTTCAAATAATTTAATTTCTTGGTTAAACTAAGATTATACTAATGAATGGTCGGTGTTTGTTTGTTCAAAATTAACCAGAGGTTCCTGGAATTGGGGGAGAGAGAATCTGATACCAAAATTACAACAACATATGTATGTGTTTGGTGTGTGTATTCCGTTTTGCAAACAAAAATTTATAGAAGGCTTATATCTAAGTAACATGACAAAATGCAAGGTTCTTAATACTTTGTCACCTGAAAGTTCTCCAACTCTATAAATCGACAAATTTGTATTCGTCACATTAAAAAATTTTAGTTTTTTTTTTTTTTGCAAAATTAAAGAAATTTAGTCGAAGGTGTCTGAATAGCATGACATATCTCGACCAATAAATTAAGAATAAAGTTCTGTGGACCAAAATTGGAGGTCCATATAGAATTAGGCTCTTCTTCACTTGGTTGATTGAAAATGGACGCAAGTGTAATTACCCAAAATCCGATTATAGGGAATTACTAAATTATAAACCAATGAGAGAGTGAAAATCCAGTATTCTTATTTCGTTTGTTTAGTTAAAAAATTATTGGCATCTTCTTTTACAAAAGTCGAAGCTATGTCGAGGTAGGCAGTCATTAAGCTTTTGAAACTCTTCTTGCAAATTAATTTTCAGTTTAATTTCTATTTAATCAAAATGAAATTTTACAAATTTTAGCAATATTCTATTTAAATTAAATCTCCATGATTATCTAAAAACAAAATTTGGCAATTTAAAGTGCAATAAAATGACCTTCCAGAGCGCCCTTTTGTTATACAGAATTTGGAAGTGTAAGTTTTGTGAGTTAGTATTAGTTATTCAGTCAGTTGAAATTACTGAAAAGCAGGGAGAGTTCTACTAATTTTTAGTAATCCAACAATTTGAAATATTTACTCTATAAAGTGGAATAAGTAGTTTTTCTAACTTTTTTTAATACCAAGTACCAATACACAGGAAAGTTTTACTGCTTAAAAAATACTGTCATTAGATTTTCACAGAGACCAGTGTACCTGCGGCCCAATTTGATGCCTACTTTAGCGTGTATGGCGTCTTAGTAAGGCCTCTCCAGTTGGGGCCTGCCTCCCTTGGATGAAGGTTGTGTTCGTTAGGTAAGCTTGGCCCAATGGTGACTCATCGGGCCGAATTTTTTCGCCCCAAGAAATTACTTAACTGAAAGCATGTTAAAAACGTTAAAGCTCGGGCTTTTGATGTTATTATACGAGGATTTATATTCTAAGAAGACCTTACCTTGTGAATTTTCGGTTACATTTGATGTTATTATACAATCAAATCCCTTTCTTATCTTTGATGACAGCTTTTTTTTCTTTTTCTTTTTCTTTTTTTTTTTTTTTTTTAAAAACACACTCCTATTATTTAATATTTTGAATCCATAATCAACAAATTATAAGAAAAGTTTTTATTACTACACTATACTTTGTTGTCATCTTTGATGACAGCTTATTATCACGATATACAAGACATTATATTCAATCTTCTTCTCTCCCTGTTTAATTAAACAAATAAAAGAAAAAGAGACGACAACAACAGAACAATTGAAAAATGCTGAATTAAGCACAACGGGAGGGGGACTTAGGATTCTACATTTTTTGTTAACTTAAAGAGCTTGATTCATATCAAATTAATTTTTATTGAAATAAGAAATACTATAATATAAAAGGAAAAAAGACAAATTTAGTCCCGTATTTTTAGAATATCAATTAATTTGGTTCCTTATCTATCACAACAGACTAATTTGGTCATTGTTATATCTTTAAAAAATTAACTAATTTACGGCCTATAATGGAAATCATAAACAAATTAATGGATCAAGCGATAGGATAATCAAGTGGCCGTTAATCTGTAGTAGACGTATTGTCAACGACTTAATTAATTTGTCCACAATTTCTGTCACAAGTCTTAAATGAGTAAACTTTTTAAGAATAGGAGACCAAATTGAAATTTTTGATAAATAAAGGACCAAATTCGTCAATATACAAAAAATAAAGGACTAAGTTAATTTGTTTCCCTAAAATAAAATTTATAAAGTATTTACGGACAGGGCAGAGGCACAATTTATTGTCAATTGGGGCAATATTAAAGTCCTCTCAAATAATTGTATTCAAAGCCTTTTATATATTATGAAAATTCGGTTTCATAAATTTTTTTTTAATTATTATGTTAGAGATCAAACAAATTTTTATAGCATTAGATCTGTCTTGGCAAAGATAGTACACATCTAGATGTGTATAAGAGACAGCTTCTATGTTACGCTTTTAAACTATTGAAGCGTTATATCACCTGTCTCTTATACACATCTAGATGTGTATAGTACAAAACTTAATTATTTAAGTAAACGAGAACTTTAAGGTGACAAAGTATTAAGACAATTCCATAATTTCTTAATATTTCTAGTGCTAATGAAATTTAGCGAGGTCAGTGGGCTCACACGCCCTACTAAAGCTCATTTAGATCTGCCACTATTAAGAGATATTTCTTAAATACAATTGCATATAACGCTGCAATTTAGTTTAAAAGCGTAACATAGAAGTGAAACACAAGAAATTAGTGTAAATGAAGAGAAAGAACTTTTTATTAATTTAGTAAATATTTGTGAAAAAAATCCTTTAAAGAAAATGAAATATTTTCAACTAATTGTATAACTAATATTAAAATAGTGAAAATAATAAAAAATATAACAAAACTAAACATGGAGTATTATTCCCTTGTAGGAAAACGTTTATTGAACATCTCTTTATCAAGTATTCATAAAGTTCGGCTAGTCAGAGACTATATGGTCTTGAAATTTAAAGAGTCGATCCAATACATTGATCCCTAAAAAGCCGACCAATCGACTCGAGGACCTGGTCTGGTGCCTGACCAAATTCGGAGATCAGTACATTGATAAATTTCTATAAATAGGGAAACACTTTTATTTTACAAGATTAAGCAAGACAATCAATACACAAAAGAAAAGACTTTCATTTTATTTATTTTATTTTATTTTTGCCTCAAATAAATTTATATCATTAAACTTGAGAATTTAGTACAGGCATAGAACGATTAGCAGTAGTACCACCTGAAGACACGCATACCTTAGGACTCGTAGAAGTACGTGATTCTTGCAGACACAAAAGATCCCGTAGGTCTCGGGTGGGCAACCCGTACAAATCTAAAAGTAAAAATTGTTGAGCAAAAGGTAGAGCTGCTCGAAAGAGAATAAAGACTATATGTTATGTAGTCCGATACTTGAATGAATTTTCGATACACGTGCTCGACTTCACATTTAACCCTAACCCGAATGCTCTACGACCGACTGATTATGGATCTTCAATCCAATATTAGTAATAGTGAGGGGGGCAGGAAAAGAGGATTTAAATAAGTGAGCATTTGCAGTACAGTGAGTGGTCAACTAATAATTCAATGTGGCGATAACCCTGAACCCAAACAATTTGTAAACCATCTCTCATAGCCCATAATTCTGCTGCCATAAGAGCAGAAGTGTGTCCGAGACGTCCACTGTAGCCTAATAAGTAGGTGCTGCTAGTAGAGTTACGAAATACCCCTGCCGTTCTGACTACATTCGTTGGCAAGGCACAGCCATCGCAATGTAAGGAGAGAAAAGGAACTAAAATAAGTTCCTATTTGAGGAGAACTATGGCTGAGTTTTTGCATGGGGTACCGTATGACAAGCCAAATAATAATATTCCCAGACACGTGATTGTATGGTATTTTTTAGAGCAATCGAGAACTTTATTCATCAAATAGAAAGATAACCGTAGAATAAAATAGCTGATTTCAAAATTTTAGGTTGAGTTTGGAAGTTTAAGAAGGAAAAGTTTTTAATGAGAGAGAAGGGAAAGAAAGGGAAGGAAAATGATTTTTTTTTTAAAGTTATTTGGGAGTTTGAAATGGAAAATTTCGTTAATGGTAGTATTTTATTAAAATGTTCATCCTTTTGATATTTTAGTGTTATATTTGAAGGATAAATATGATATTTCATAATTAATTGTAGAGTAACTAAATTTTTTCTTTCATTTCCTTCCATAAATGGAAGAAAAGTTTGTTTTAAATTTTATCTCTCCATTTCTCTCATTCTTCATTCTTTTCCCTCTAATTAAAACTCCCAAACAACATAAAAATTTCAACTTTCCTCCTTTTCTCTTTTCTTCCTTCCATTTCTTTCCATCCAAACTCACCCTTAATGTTTCATTTAAAATGATTAGACGAAATCCTTCATTCTATTAGCATAATTTAAAAATAATAATAATAGTAAATACATAAATTTTAAATCTTTTCCATCAAAATAATCTATCTAAGCGCAATCTAAATATTATACTACTTCCATCACCATCGACAGAATCACATGATATGGTGTAACACTTTACCCCGTTAAATTAGGTGGGTAATTACACTTTATCCTTTTGAACTATACAAATATACACTTTGCCCCCCATAAACACTATTAGTTTATTATTAATATGAAAAGTATTGAGACAATTTAGTTAAATGATTAAAATATCCTTGGTACTATATTTTAATTTTTTATATATTTAAATTTTAATTGTAATGTGATAATTATTTATAAATAAGCAAAAATAAATTATATAATATTTCCATATAATCTATATCAATATATTTTTTGGTTAAATTTTTTAAATAATTGGATTTTATTTTATATTATTTATAATTTGAATGTTTAACTATATTGGTAGAACAATTCTCAAATTTGCTTATTTTCTATTGAAATTTTTCTTTAAAGGTATGAAAATATATATTTTTTTATAAAAGTTTGTGAATTTTTTTATGTTTCTTAGTATTTTACACTTTTAATACGTGGCTTAACATGTGCAAATTACGATATCAGATATAATATAATTCAATAATTTCTCACATTTTTACTCCTTAAAATCAAAGATATCAACGTGTTATTATATTTTATTTTTTTCCTAATTCTTTTATAATTATCAAAAATTAATTAAATACATGAAAAATTAAAATATAATACTAAGGATATTTCAGTCATTTAACTAGATTTTCTTTATATTTTAAAATTTTTAAAGAACGAATAATATGAATGGGGAGCAAAATATATATTTTTATAATTCATAGGGGTAAAGTGTAACTACTAATCTAGTTTGGGGGGTAAAGTGTTATTGACCCTAATACGGTAGAAAGCTTTCTTGTAATCCAAGAAACTATTACACAACGGGGTATAAGCTGTCAGATCATGTTATCACGTTTGTCAAATCTAAATCAATTCTACTCTCCTTTGTCGCTTTACGCCCTTTGCATTTACGAAGAGGCAAACTACCTCTGAATCACAATTGACACCTCCCACTAATCTAAGGCACTAAGCTCTAATCCCACCCCAAACTCAGCCCCACCGAAATAGAAACCACAATTGTCACAACGATCAGTCCATAGCCCCATCATATTCCGACTCCGCATGCCTCCAGCCAACACGTGCCGCTGGCTTGTTGTTAAACTTAAACTTTTAAGGAAAATATTAACATAAATTTGGTTTTGAGCCCACCTGTAAAGTTTGCGGTCAAAATTAAATCTTATAAAATCTTACTCATATCAGCTAATATCACAGATTCCATAACATTTAATATATACCACAGGTCTACAAGTGGAGTCATAGACCAGGTCTACCTAAGTCTTTCCCAACTTTTAAAAAAAATATTTAAGTAAACTTCCTACTTGTAGATCTTGTGGTGTAGATTAAATATTATGAAATCCATGATATCAACTGATGTAAGCAAGATTTTATAAAAATTAATTTTGATCACAAGATCTACAGGTGGGATCCAATACCGACGGTCTGATAGTATTTTCCAACTCGATATACTATGTTACTTAAGGGTGTTTATGGACCAAGTAGCTGATCGCTGAATTAAAAAAATATACGACCCTCACTGTTCGGATCTAGGAAAATTCTGACTCTCTATCCAATTCATATAAAGTGAGTACCCAGTAGGTTGGATACCCGTAAAATAAGGTCGGGTTGATAGGGTACCCGACTATCACTAGTAAAAAATCATAAAAATTTAAATCATGATAGTTAGGTAAGTTAATTTCACAATTAAGTGAATAACAATTATGTCTAAATCACAAAATACATCCCAATAGCAACAAACTAGGAAGTAGCAACAGGCCAATAGCAACAATAATGAAATTACGAAATACATTTCAATAGACGCAAGTATGAGGAATGAGGATGCGAGAAAGATGAATGAAATAGATGATTGAGGGGAAGAGAAAGGAAAGACGAGGAACTGAAAAAAAAAAAAAAAAAAAAAAAGATGAGAAGTTACCAACAACCCTAGTAAGTATTATCTCCATTTGTAATGAAATCCTATTGACTAAATTTACAAAGTTACCCCTGAAATGGACCGAGTCGGTTACCCGACAAGCTAAAAAAGGTGACCCGCTACCCGACCCTCAACTCGAGTGATACGATCCGCTTTCAAAATACGGTTCGAGTACATTTTTTTTCTGGTTCGAATCGGATTGATTCAGCGGGTCAGAATAAACACCCATAATATTACTTGTATAAAGTTGTATACTTCATAATGTAGATTAAAATTTACTAAATAAATGATATCAATTATTACAAGTAAAATTTTATAATATTTAATTTTAATTAGGAAAACCGTGTAAAAATTAAGATCAATTACGTGGCCGTATCAAGTCCGTCCATCTCATATACCATGCATGAACTAGAATAATCCAGTGGTTCTGTCGGATATGCTTCTACATTTACTGCACAACGACTGGGATACACCAGAGCATATCCTTTTCCACAAGTCTCCTTTATCCTATTTAACAAAAGAAAAGAAAAAATTTTTTTTTTTTGGAGGTATATTCGCCCTTTAAATTCCTCGGTCATTTTTATTTTATTTTTATTTTTAATTTAAGTGCCAAGTATAAAACCTCCTCCCAGACAGTCTCTTTTCCTAAAATTTCTTCTTTTATTAGATCTGAAATGGGTGAATTTGGGAGAGTCAAACGAGTCACCGATCCATTAGATGATAAAGTTAGAGCTAGAATTATTCCCGACTACCACAGCAGCGGAAGCGAAGGCTGCTCCCATGCCGACAACGACGCCGTTTCGCCTATCCTCTCCGACCTTGTCTTCGGTTTTCTCGTTGATAACGCCGGGACTGGTGATTCTCCCGGAGATGACTCGGATTCCGACCGCGATCCAGTAGGTTATGACTCTGTCGTCGCAATCGAGGATTTGATTAAGCCTATTGTTCTGAAAAATACAAATGCCGATTCGTATAGGAACAGGCTTTATGCTGACGTAATTAAGGCTGTGGAAGTTTTCTCCTGCGTGAAGTCTAATGCGGCCGGTTTTACGGAGGAATGTAATGGCGTTTTTGAGAAATTTAGGGTACAATACTGCTATTTCCAAGACAAAATGGGAGAGCTCCGGCGGACTTACCGCCGGAAACTACGAGTTCATCGACGTTCTCCGATCCGAGTCGTTGAATCGGTTCACCAGATATATTATAGACCTTGATTTTGCTAAGGAGTTCGAGATCGCTAGACCGACGTCTAATTACGAGCGTGCTGTACAGTTAATGCCTAGGGTTTTTGTTGGTAAAAGCGAGGAGTTGAAGCAGATTTTGAAGGTTATGAGCGACGCCGCTAAGCGATCGTTGAAGAGCAGAGGTCTCCACCTTCCACCGTGGAGGAAGCACCGTTATATGCAGAACAAGTGGGTTGGTCCGTACAAACGGACCACTAATATATTTCCGGTGGCGGCGCCAGTTTTCCCGAAGCGTCCTCCATTAAACGTTACCGTTAAATGCCGTTCTGTTGGCTTCGAAGTCGCCGCTGTTAACGGCGCCGTCTGTTGTTTCCCGCGACAACCCGTACAAGATGATAATTATGCAATGAAACTATACACATTAAAAAAGGGTAGTGGGAAGTAAATCTTATCACAAGTCGATGTGTATTTTCATTTCATTTTTTAACTGCTTTTAGCATAATGTATGTGGCAAATGCACGTTGTATACATGACGGCGCAAATTAGCTAATTTTGATATTTCACGTGTAAATAGCGAATGAATTATGAGCCGTTAGATGAGTTTGTGTTGTTATGATGCATGATATCTGATGGCTGTTGCATTTTGCACTTTACTTTCACCGACGGAATTCTGAGATTTTCCATTATTTTATTTTTAATATTTTTATTGAATGATTATTTAACCAGAGGATGTGGATGAGGTTGACGTGGCAGTAAATTTCAATAAATTTTTTGAATTTTGTGACACGTCATAAGTAAAACATGAAAAAAGCTGCCAATTGAGATTGGACAACTGGCCCTGGCACTGTGATCCAGTAGGTGTTAGTACCTACTAGGCTAATTAATCTGGACAGGATTCTTGGAGAAAGGAATTAAAGTTTAGAGGAATGGGCCCGGATGAAGCTAATGGATAATGCTTTTTTTCGGAAATTTGATAAAGATTAAAATCACTTTCGTCCTTTGCGAATTCAAGAGTTGTTGGCTCTTTTTAGGGGCCTATATGGATGAAACGAAAGTGCCCAAAAATTTTGAAGTCTTCGACACATGGAGCCGCGGATAAAATTTTTACATGAATTCGATTTACAGTAAATAAAATATATTTTTTAATTTATATTTATTTATATTATTTTAAATTATTAAAAAGAATTTTTTATATGAACAAATATAAATTATGAGATTTATTTTATTTACGGTAAATTAGGTTTATGTAAAAAGTTTTGCTGGCGAGGAACCTCAGAGGCATATTCTGATTCTTGGAAGCATGATGCTTGTCGCAATTATTTAGTTTTAAAGCTTTTTAAGAACATGGATCTTGTGATAGCAGTTAACATCAATATCTTCTTTCTTTAGTTTTTTTATTTCTCGCTAAATCTAACTTCAATAAGGAATTGAGGGTTTTATATTAAAGATTAACCAAATGCTTTTTCCTTTTCTCTAATCTCTACCTGTAGTGTATATTTTTACTTGTTGCTAAAAGTAATGAAAAGATGCTATATGTTCCTTTAACCAAAAAAAAAAAAAAAAGAAAAGAAAAGAAAAGATGCTATATGTCTCCTTGGGACAAGATGCTCTGGATTCCTCCATTTGTCTTAAAAAATATAAATTTTAAAAATATTTTTAAAAATTAAAACCGTTCATAATTTAAAATCATATATATATATATATATGTCTTACAAAAATTTAGAAAAAATAATAATATTTTATCGTTTGATTAAATTACTTTTATTTCATTAAAATTTGAAAATTTTAGACCACCTAAATGTGACATATTATTCAACGATGAAATTTTTTTGAATAAATTGATTTTCTAATATAATGATCTACTCAATAAAATAAATGTGTATAATTAGATTATATCTTTAATATAGGTAAATAGACTAAATTGAGGAAAATTAAATGGAGATGATTCAAATCCATGTCGTTGATGGGGTTTTTTGATGGTTTAACACCTTTGACTTTTTCCTTTAAAGAGTTATTGGACTAATATCTTTGACATTAGACTAGCAAATTCTGTTGAGTTTTACTAGTGTCACATAAAATCCCTAACCGCTATACAGTTTAACGAACTAAATTAACTTAACATCGTACTTCTAATTCAAACTAGAACCTTTAACCCAAAACAAAGAAAAATTCCAATTACCAGCAACCAATCAGAGTTTTTAGTGTCATCATGTTACGTGTTGATTGGATAAAAATTAAAATAGTTTATAGTTTTTAGGAGAATACTTAAGTAAACCTAATGTTAGGTCTCACCTGTAAATTTTATAATTATAGTTAAATATCATAAAATCTTACTTAAATTCGTTAATATTATTTATTTCATTTATTTTAATCTATATCCTTAAAATTTATAAATAAATTAAAAATTGAATCTAACTAACTTTTTTTTCCACCTATATATACTCGGTTCAAAAAATGGCCCCCCTCAAAACTATAATTGTGACTTCAATGAGAATTAAAGAAACTTTTTGGGCCTTAATAATCTGACAAAAGATTCGACAGTTTCTGAAGTTTGGAGTTCGCGGTATTGGACTATTAGAAATGCCCATAAATCTGACAAAAGATTCGCTTTCATATGCGGTTCATTCGCAAACTTTGCATTCTTATACACATAAACCCAATTCAGCTGGGTGGGGGCATTAACTTGTAATGCCCATAAATGCATTTTTTTGTCCCTAAACCCAATTCATTTGGGTGGGGGTATTGGACTATTAGGCCCATTTCTAATAGTCTTTTGTTGTCTGTCTGAACTCAACACGACTCGAGCCGTGGGCTTTCATATGCGGTTCAAAATTCGCAAACTTAAATGCATTTTTTTGTCCCTAAACCCAATTCAGCTGGGTGGGGGCATTAACTTGTATACAGAGATTCCCGAGCTACCCAAGTTCGAATCTATCCCATGTTGACAGGGATTCTGCGCAAAATTTTCAATATTGTACTATTTTTTCGATTTAGGCGAAATTTTTTTTGAAGGATTTGCTCTTCCCCATCTCATTTGGAAATGTTATTTGAAGAAATTTAATCAAAATCCATATTAGTTGTTTGGATAACTATTATTGTAAAAAAATTCTTTTATAAAAGTAATAAAACAATTTTCTAATGCGATATATATAAAATAAAAATAATAATTAAGAAACATGTAAAAAATTATTATAAACTATATATATATATATATATATATATATTTGATAACCAAACAGCAGCATATTATTGTGGCTGGAGCATTTAATCCAACCTTATCTAGTCCAGGAAAAAGACAAATGAGTAGTCGGGGAGCTGCCGACTTGGGAAACTTTTGAAGCTGCAATCAGGAACTGAGAGAATGACACGTCAGTGATGGACCCTGTGAGCTATACGTACGGACCACGGTGTTGGCGTGTAAAAGAGTACAGATGGTGGCCGATGGAGCAGCAGAGGAGAGAACCCATACATAGGCCATAGCCACCTCATACCTCCAAGGATTGAACGTGATGGATCCTATCTTCTGAGTTTGCCATCTTCCCGCCAAATGTACAAGACTTGCTTGTTGCCACCTCATACTTTGATTCAGTACGTTCATAAATACCAGTAGACAGCTTAGTAGAAGAAGTTTTATTAATATTTATAGAAAATTTTATGTTTCGCCCGTTAGAATATTTTATTATATCATGTTATATTTTGAATATTTGTAATTTATACTAATATTTAAAAAGTTAGAACCACGAATTCGATTTGAAAATTCAATTGACTTTTATCGAATTAAAAAGTCAGAATTATAAATTATGTGTATTTATTATTTTATCTATTAAGAATAAAATTATATTAACAATTAGGTTAAATATTTAAAATTTTATGTTTCTTATACAATTCTTTTAAAAATGATTCATTATCAATTAAAAAATTCACAGTAAATTTAAAAAATTTTGTTAATAATTTATCTATTTTTGAATATTAATAAATTCGAAAGTAAAACAAAAACTCGTAATTAATCGTTAAATTTATCAAGTTTAATACAAATTCTGATGATTATTGAATTTTTCATCGAATCACTTGTAATTTTACAAAGTCGAGTAAGTTAGTAAAATTCGACAAATTTTGTTGAATTTTTAAACTATAATTTGTACAATATAAAATTATATATTTTAAATATTTATATAATATAAATTTTAAAATATAATAATTAATAAAATCATAAAATGTACAAATAAAATTAAAAATTAGATTTATCTAATTTTTTTTCATTTTATAATATTGTAACCACTACCACTACCACTATAAAAAAATCTAAATCCACGTCATCCCACCTCAGCAGTGAACATGACATGTGTCCTGCCATACTCTTGGAATCATACGTGTCTTGTTTGATACTCTGTTTTGCTCATATTTTTTTATTGCATTTCAGAAATTCAAAGTATTAATATTAATGGCTTGATTGTGATGTAGTATTTTATTTTTTTTTATTTTATATCTCAAATTTTAAATTTTGAATTTAAATATAACATTATAAAAAAGTAAATAGAAAATAATATTAAAAAAATTTTGAGAGAAAATTCTTTTGACTTTAATAACATAATAAATGTTTTGAAATATTTTAAAATAAAAAATAAAAAATATAACACTTTTAACAAAACGGAAGAATAAGAGAGACCGTTCCAATGATTACTGTTTTAATTTTTTATCATCACATAATTCTTCTTTGATTATTTTCGCAGCACGGGATGTGGTGATTAACCAATCCCGCTATGGTGATTAAAAGCTACTCCTAAAACTTGTTCTATCATCGCTTGGACCCTCCTAGTTTTGAGATAGATTATTTATAATTAGAAATGTGTATTTGGTTCGTATTTAAAAATTAGAATTAAAATAAAAATTATAAATTTTGCTATTAATATAAAATTATGTTATTCTTCTTTATATATTTAATTTGAATAAAAAATAAATTTTATTATATTAATAAATTTATAAATTTAAAATCTATGTCACAGTTGAGTTTTAATATCAAACATGCATTCCACTTCCACAACGTCAATTTTGTTGTATGTAGTTTAACTCGAAAGTTGCAAAAGTTCATAGTTTTTGGTTTAACATAATTACTTTTTCTATAAATAAACAAGCAGTAGGAGTTTGTATCCACTATCCACATAATAATGTAGGGACAAACAAACATACACAAGAGACAAAGACTATAATTAAAACTTCGTATGAGACAAGACTAGAATTAAAACTTCGTATCTTAATGTTTAATGCTAGTCAATATTTCCTCAATAAACATTTACGTATTTGCCACTGGAAAACGTTAATTTGAAAACAACAGGTAATCCAATTGACTAATTACTAAATACTAGTACTAATTTTCCAATATACGCGTAACAAAAATCTTGAAATACTTGGAGTGACGACTAATTAGTAATTAATAGGAAAGGGTAGACCTTATTTCTGTTTGTTTATCTCTATTTGTAAATTTTATGGTATGAATTAAATGTTATGAAATTTATGAGATAAGTTGATGTAAACAATATTTTATAAGATTTAATCTTGATCGCAGGGTCTATAAGTTGGATCAAAAATCAAATTTATGGTAATATTTTCCGTAATTAATTAGTCCTCCTTCCGCGTAGATGCCAGCTGTTTAGCCACGGATTCCCTAATGTGCGGACACATTGGATCACCCCGGTCCCACACTCTCCTTATTCAATGACGGGGTTGGACAGATGCAAAGTACAATTTTATTTTATTTATTTTTTAATGAATTACAATTCTTAGGTATTCAAATGTGTACAATTGGACTATATTATTGCATTGTGAGTACATATAACTATTCTATTTATATACACCAATCTTTATAATAGAACATCACTATTGTATTTTTTCTACCCTAAGAAGGTGTTTGGTTTATGGATATGAGAGAGATAATGAAAATTAAAATTAATGTTACTCATAGATGTTGCCTTAGTTGACCACTGTGGGAATCATTTTATGGGAATGAAAGTGTTAAAAAATGCATACTTTCATTCTTTACTTGTAACATGGGTTTCAAAATAAGTAATTCATTAATATAATGAAACTCATTTCTATGTTAAACCAAACAAGTAAGGAAAAATGATAGAAACCGATACTAATAGTGGAATTTGTGATTCCCATTTCGATTCCGATTCCCGAATGTGAACCAAACACCTCCTAAATTTTACTACTACTAATACATATAAATAGTTGGATCTTAAATGAACTTGTTCTAAGTTCCTCTCACCACTTTCCATCATCCTTTCTGTTTGGTTGTAAATTAAATTGATGTCATATTTGGTGAGTATATAATTTTATTTATTTTTTGTTCATTAAAGTTCAGACACCACAATATGAAAATGAATTGTAGAGGGATGGTGTTTGATTGTCACAACCGTTTAGAATAAAGTGTTTTATTATTTTTAAATTATTCAACAATCTAAGATAGGTAATTGAACGGTTGTGACTGTCTCTTTTTTTTTGAAATTTTCAAGTCACACATTGCATGATAAAATTTAAAATAAAATGTATTAATAGTCACTGAACTATTAGATTATTATATACAATGTTATTGAATTATTATCATTATTATTATTATTTTGCAAATTTAGTCATTGATCTACTTTAATTGTATGACTAAAATCACTCTTATTTTTTCATGGTGACTGTGTGACTGTAAACTCACACTTAAGATAATTTAATGAACAAATTTACAATCGAGGTGACTCCAGACACATGTTTAAGGAAGTTGAATGACTAAATTTACAATAAAAAAAAATCCAATGACCTTATATGCAATAATTTAATAATTTGGTAACTATTTGTGCATTTATTCTAAAATTTATATTGATTATTGAGCAATTATTGATAAACCCATTCTAATAGTTACTTAAAAGTCAATAAAAATCTCTCATATAAAAAAATATAATCCCTTATTTTTAATATATCAGACCACCCTATCTAAATAGATTTTTGTCATGTAATTATTATTATTTTACAAATTTGGTCATTGACTTACTTTAAGTCATCGTAACTGTGCGACCCTAAATAGATACTTAAGATAATTTAATAACCAAATTTACAGTCGGAATAATTCTAGATACACATTTAATCCCTTATTTTTTTATAAACCAGACACAAACTTTTAATAATGAACCCATTTTAATAGTTACTTAAAATTTAATAAAAATCTCCATATGAAAAAATATAATCCCCCATTTTTAATAAATCAGACCATAGATTCATGTCATTAATTATTAAGCAATTTTTAAAATAAGTAAACCTTGTCCAGATGCATAGTCACACACTTCCACCGTTCACACACCCCAAACAAACAAAACACTCACTAGTCACCTCGTCTTTTCTTATTAAAAAAAATATTTAAATAAATTCAATTTTTAATTTTATTTATAAACTTTATAATAAAATTAAATTTTAAAATTTTTTATTTACGTTTCTAATGTTATAAATTTTTTAATCCACAATATTAAAATTTATAAATAATATAAAAAACCGATCCATCTCTCGTTTTGCTTCTATGCTTATGCAACACGCACTCTATTGTATACTCTTTCTTCAATCCACAGCCTCCTCAAAAAAAGAATATAAGTAGAAGGTGTGAATTTTATTGGTTTTATTAGTATTATATTCTTAGAAAAAGCCCTCAAAATATGAAACAGGGGAGTGTGTGAGTGTGAATGAGTGAATTCATCAATGGCCCACATTCTATTCTGATTTTATTCCCTGGTTAAATCTTGAGATCAAGAAATTGGAAGAGTGAGTGAGATGGCGAAGAGTGAGGTATTTGAGGGCGGAGATGGTGATCCGGTGGCGGCTAAGGTAATGGAATTGAAGAGGGAGTTACAAAGGATAGTGAAGGCAATTATGGTGGCTGATGATTTTGATGATGTTAATTTGGAAGCCCTCGATAAGGCCCACCGACTACTTTGTGCTCTCAAGGACCTCAAGATTAAGCGATCTTTGTCTTCTTTGAAGCTTCATGATTCCGTCGCTGTACCTGATGAGTTTCGGTGCCCGCTTTCGAAAGAACTCATGAGGGATCCTGTTATTGTCGCCACTGGTCAGGTTTGTATTGTATCCCTCCAATTATTCCCTTTTTCTGTCCAAATTTTATTTTATTTGTTGAATTCCATGCTGTTTGGGGAGGAAAGTTGGGATAATTGTATTGGCGTTGTGGGTTCTAAAGATTGAAGCTTGATACTGGAATTTGAAGTGGCAACTCTCTTCTGACACCACCCAAAGGAAAAGGAAAAGAAAACTAGAAAAGGGCAATTTTGTTTTTTTCGTGTTCTTTTGTTTGGTTGAGCTGGGCAGGGTTAAGGTACACTTTTCTTGTAGTCTTCCTTTCAGTTTAGCATATGGTTAATTGTATGGCTGATTAAAGTGGATACATTGATGATTTGAATGGATTTTACAGAAATGGTAACATTTTTTTCGTGGGCTAATATATTTGATTGAGACAATTAGATTCAGATAAGCATGCCGTTTGGTAGGTTTTCTTGATTCTTATTTGACTGATAGGTCAGTGAATTCTTAGGGAAATAACCGAAGTTGTCATTTTGTTTTGTTCACAGTTTATTCTGTAAAATGACTTTCCTCATCTTGTAGAGAATTCGGTCCCCAGAAAGCTATCAGTGAAAATGATGAAATTTTTAGCCTCCATTGCTTTTGAAGTAGGAATCTTTTGTGTATATGCCACGTTTACAGACAACAAGGCATATTGATAGTTTTTCGTTTCATTTGAAGGAATGGATTTTATCTTTTGGTGTTTTAATTCTCCGTGATACTATGCTCAGATTTTCACCATTGACCTTGCAGACTTATGATAGGCCTTTCATTGAGAAATGGTTAAAAGCTGGAAATAGGACATGCCCTCAAACACAGCAAGTACTTTCGCATACAATTCTTACGGCAAATCAGTTGATTAGGGAAATGATCTCACAATGGTGCAAGAATAATGGGTTCCAACTGCCAGAACCCGTACTCCGTTTTCTGAGGATGATGGGGTAACAGAAGCTGATAGGGACCATTTTATATCTTTGCTTTCAAAGATTTCTTCTTCACTGTCTGATCAAAAGGAATCTGCTAGGGAACTGCGGCTGCTGACTAAAAGGATGCCTTCATTCCGGGCTCTCTTTGGGGAATCTGTTGGTACGATACCTCAATTGCTCTCTCCCATATCTAAAAGCAAGTCTCCAGGTGACATTCAACCCGATCTGCAGGAAGATATAATCACAACACTTCTGAATCTTTCCATTCACGATAACAATAAGAAGCTTGTTGCAGAAACCCCAATGGTTATTCCTCTTCTAATGGATGCATTAAGATCAGGAACAATAGAAACAAGGAGCAATGCAGCTGCTGCTCTGTTCACGTTATCAGCTCTCGACTCCAATAAAGCACTTATAGGGAAATCTGGCGCGTTAAAACCCCTAATTGACCTTTTAGATGAGGGGCATCCATTAGCGATGAAGGATGCAGCATTCAGCAATTTTTAATGTGTGTATCATTCATGAGAATAAGGCAAGAGCCGTGAGAGATGGTGCTGTGAAGGTGATTCTGAAAAAGATCACGAATAGAGTGCTAGTGGATGAGTTATTGGCCATACTTGCCATGCTTTCAAGCAATCAGCAGGCTGTGGAGGGAATGGTAGAATTTGAAGCAGTTCCATGCTTATTTAGCATCATGAGGGAGACATCTTGTGCTCGTAATAAAGAGAACTGCATTGCTATTCTCTACACTATTTGTTTCAGTGATAGGACAAAATGGAAGGAGATGAGTGAAGAGGAGAAAACACATGGTACAATTTCTCTGCTTGTTCAAAATGGTACTTCAAGAGCCAAGAGAAAGGCTAGTGCCATTCTTGAGAGACTGAATAGGGCTGTCAATCTCACCCATACCGCATGATGCAGCACTCCCTCCCAGCAAAAATTTTGTAAATTCTGCAATCTTCTTGCTCTTCTGTCATCGTATTACCATCCTATCAATAATATAATATGTTGGCAGCTTGTGATCTTTCTCAAACTTCATATTGTATATTCTATGACGTCACCAAGGTTTTGATCTCAGGTTTATGGGTATATTGGAATAGTCATTGTGAATAATTACAACAGGGAGCTTTTCCTATACGATTGTCCTTTTTTATACTGCTTAGTATTCAATGCACATGGCTTGTTGAGTAGACTGCTTTCTGTATACTTAAAAAATGTTCCATCACATCTTGTATGCTTGAAATTAGGGCCTTGTTTTATTGATTTTGCTTTCATGAATGCTCAATTATGCACATAGTTAACATGGTACCTCCCTGTTTCAATTATTTGACCCTTCTGTCTGCAGGCAACAAACTCCGCTTTCATGGTAGTCCCACTGGCAAATAAGGTATACGCTTAAAACATATTCTAATCTTACATTTTTTGTTTTTATGGTGGTGATGAGTGGATCATATTGCGGTTTTAGTTACAGAGAAGATTAAAACTGATGATTCATCCGACAACTTGTTTAGATATTCAGTGGCAACATTTTTGTGCATTTGTTGTTGTAGTTTTCAACTCCTCCTACTTCCTTCCAGGGAAATGGTTACCACAACATATTGAATGTTGTGGTCTTGTGATAAGTTCTATTTCGGTGGTCCAAACTCCTTCCTCTCCAGCATGCATTAAAACCCTTTTCTGAAAATTCATCAGAATGCTGAAGTTACTACACAAAAAAGTACAATAGATATAGCTCGATTAATCATTAATCTTAAGGATTAACTGCTGTAAAAAACATATATGCTTGTATTAACTTAAAAAAAAGGCTCAAGAGCGACTGCCGGCTTAGTGGAAAGCCTTGAAGGACTTCCACCACTAAAAGTTCGATTGCTTGTGCTCTGGGCTGCGACAAATCTTGAGTTGATTATGACCAATGCCGACAGCTTGTTAAGCTTAAATTTTCTTTCATTAAATGGCATTTTCTGCATAATAAACTTAAACTACATGTTTTTGAGTAATCCTTTATTGGCTTAGTCATCATTAACATGTATTGTACGATAGTTTTTTTTTTTCCTTCTCCCACTATTGCAAGTGGTATGGTGTTGGTGATTGCCCAGTGTCATTACAGACAGATACCAATAAAGTCACATTTCTTAGTTCATCTTTTTTGGAGACTTGCTTATTTAATTAATTAATTATTATTATTATTATTTTTTGTTTTGGGCTGAGAAAATGCAGCATGTATGTTATTCATGTAGAATTAATAATTGACTGCTGCAAGCCTGCACTAAGAAATAAGAGGCAATGGTTCCCAAGTGTCAATTCTTTAATAGCTTAAGTAATTTATTCTGTTTGCTACTATTAAACCCAACTAAATTTCTTTTAAAAAAAGGGCCTTTTTTTTTTTTTTTGGTATCTTCTATAACCGATTCAGGACTCAACGGATTTCTTTTACAAATATTTTTTTATGAATTTATTGGCGTGCACTTTTTTCTTTTTAATAAATCGGTACAATTTATAATAGAATACGTGTTGTTTTTTTTAGTTGTTTCATTCAAACAAAAAAAGGGTTAAAATACTTTACCTCCCTAAACTAGGGGTAATTACACTTTGTCCATCTGAACTATAAAAAATATATACTTACCCCCGATCTACATTATTCATTCTTTAAAAATTTTAAAATTAACAAGATATCTAGTTAAATGATTTAAATACCCTTAGCACTATATTTTGATTTTTGTATTTAAATTTTGATAATGATATGATAATTATTTAAAAATAATGAAAAATAAACTATATAATATTTTAATATAATCCATATCAATTTATTTCTTAGTCAAATTTTTAAATTTTGTTATTTCATTTTGTATTATTTCGAATTTGATTGTTTAATTATAATGGTAGAATAATTCCTAAATAGGCTAATTTTCTATTAAGCATTCTTCTTTAAAGATATTGTGTGACAATATATTTTTTTTTATAAAACTTTGTGATTTCTTTTGATGTCTCTTAACAGTTTACAATTTTAATATTTGGATGAACCTGTGCAAATTGCAATGTCAAATATACTAATATAATTCAACATTTTATCACATTTTCACTCTCTAATTATTTGTTATTATGTTTTATTATAATATTAATTTGTTATTATATTTTATTTTTTTTCTAATTCTTTTATATTTATCAATCATTAATATTAAATACATAAAAAATCAAAATATAATACTAAGGGTATTTCAATCATTTAATTTGGTATTATAAAATTTTTAAAGGATGAATCATGTGAATGGGAGGGAAAGTGTAATTTTTTTAGTTCAGGAGAAAAAAGTGTGATTACTTATCTAGTTCAGGGGACAAAGTGTTATGAACCCAAACAAAAAATTGCAAGGAGAGGGGTGTCTGATGTGATTGGCACAAAGCAATGTGACAAAATTGCTTGTTTTTTGGTCACTTGAATTTCATTGTCAAGATGTTGATCTTTTTCATTTGTTCCTTCTTAATCGCAAGTGGCATATCACTAACCACGGGCTAAAATTACGTTAGTTTTCATCCACTTCCTATATTATTGCTTTTCATAGTCTAAACAAAGCTACATCTTCAAAGGCAATTCTTTCTGCTGTGGTTTGTGCTGCTGGTGAAGAAAGTTCATCTATCGTTTGATTTGTCTTTTCATTCCATCTATAAATCATTCTATCTAGACCATGCAATTAAGTTTACATGATTTTCTTGATATACACAAACCTTGGCTTGTGGCCGTCATACATATAATCATCAACATCCCTTAGCAAGCATCCCTGAGAAAAAAGGAGGTGTGAATGAGGGTCTACCATGTGTAATCGTGGACCTTATATTATTCTAACAACAACACATCTTTTTTACTCATAAAGTGATCTTGAGCTATCATTTCATGTGGACAATGGATGTTAATGTCAGTTACATCATTACATTAATAATAGAATTGGGATGTCAGGTACATCATTACCTTAATAATAGAATTGGGATAATCCAGGAGCCCATATCTTTAGCAAATACTATCAATAAGGCTAAAAATACTAGTCAGTTACCTGTGTCTGCATTAGGCTGTACTGTGTTGCTTCTTTTTATTGGTTCCATACATCCACTTGTGAGTTGTGATTGCCCATGTTGTGATGAATCACGAGGCAATTATGTATTTCTCTTCAAACCAATGCCAACAAAATGACAAAAAGGGAAGAAAATTGCATATACACAGTAAAATCTCTCCCCAATGCCAGCGGAGATTGGCTCAAATAGTAAATAGAACGACTGAATCATCAAAAATTCTAAAATTCGACTCTCGCAGAGTAATCTATCCCACTCCTAAATTTTATCTTACCAATAAACAAATAAACCTCCCCAATTCATACATGAAAAATCACTAATTTTGATTTGACAGGTAACAAGATGATTGCTTACGAGGAAGTTTAAGTCAAAACATAACCTTGAAACAACCACAAATGCTTTTATAAGATAAGCTATATTTACAGCGCTCATCTCTAATAAAAAGCCGCGTACAACACTACACGCATTAATGGTTATACACACCTTTACAATTTGAACAAGCAAATAGTTCAAATAGCAAATAGCAAATAGCAAATAGCCTCCTATGAATTGTCAGCATAGGCTACAAAAACAGGTGTATGAACCTGCATTCTAGAAATTTTAGGTTTACAGCAGACCACGGACACTTTCTCTCAGATTCCAAAACACAGCTAGCTTCTTTTCAGAATAAACCAGAATTGCAACTGATTCTTTAAGATTAGTCCATCTTGTAAGCCCAACCATGCTGGTCCAAAAATGCTCGTACTGCTTCTTTTATGGCTAAATTTGGCACCAGCTGAGATTGATAAAGTGGTGCACGCGTAATTGGTTCGAAATTACCCACCTAATTCATTACAACAATCATGTTTAACTCATACATGACATGGAAATACAGATTGGATTTGATAGAAAGCTAAATAACTTATTACCGTTTCCAAATGGTTAAGGATCACTGCCCTCTCATATGTAACTCCACTAGGAGCGATGACAGGATCACGGAAAATATCAAGAGTAATTTTACAACAAAGATAAATCCGGCACCTGAATTCCCAGTGTCAAGAGCACAAAAATAAAACATCATCAATCAAAATTGGAAAAAAAAAAAAAAAAAAAAAAAACACAGAAATGGTTCTACACAAATGCTTACCTCAGTTGGTGCATCATCTTCAGCAGCTTTCTGGAAAACCCTATTTAAAGCTTCAAGTTGCTCAGTGTTGAACTCGGGAATTTCATCTAAAAAACCTACTGCTTGAGATGAATCAAGAAATTGTTTCTCCTTAAGAGCTTCTTCACAAGTCTCTCTAAGGCAAAATAATAGAAGATAGTGAACAAATTAAAGTCTACCACCCACAAAGTAACCAAGGACAGTACTAACATTAATTGTAAAAAGCAAACCATGGAAAGATCACTTACTTCAAACTACAAAGTTCCAGTGAACGCTTGGTGTATTCATGCTCCCACTCCAAATATTTTGCATTTGCAAGCTCCAGCCAGATCTCCTCTACCATGTAACCGTTTGGGTCAGCACCACTTCCAAGATCCATTCTTTAGCCTAAAACATAAGTTCAGTCATATTTGAGACTATTTCCTATGCATTCTCAGAATTGAATTCAATTTCAGAAACTTTAGGTCATCACGCATGGGCAAAGCCTAAGATGCTAGTGCGTGGGACATGGACAGAAGAGTTTGTGTTTATTGGTTTCAAAAGATCCATCTCCGTCTTTTCTAAATAGTTTGTGTTTCAAACAGCATACCTTTTCTAGTTCCCTGACTCCTTCAGCATATTCTTGTCTTTGCAGTAAAGCAAGACCTAGCATATAATGGGCCTGTAATGGCGAAACATGTCCTGTTAAGATCCTTACATGCCACAACAGACAGACATCTGAAGGGTACCATACAACAAATGCTGAAATAATTTGTCAGTAAATACAAAAATAAATAGCCAAACACAAATTCCCTAAACTTCTCCACAGATCGCATTGAACATGAAATTAGAGCACACCAAGAAATATGCTATAAGGTGATAAGAGATTATGAAGCAACATAGAAGATTGCCCAAAAATAAGAGGTATTTAGCATTTAGGAATTGAGTTTTCTCAAAAGATAACAATAAAAACAAAAGTCAGTGGTATGGTCAACAATTTCACTCATACTAGCAGGCTACCATTCAAGCAACCCCCCCCCCCTCCCCCCGGCGGGTGGGTGCAGGGCCAAACGGTAAGTTGGAAAATTAACAACTTAGATGAGGGAAGAATAGAAGACATTCATCACACAAGTAGAAGATGTAAAACTGTCTTCCCTCATCTCAAAGCTAATAACCATAAAAGAAGATGCAAAACTATATCTGAAAGGATGGTTGTTTATAGTCCTAAACCTTAGAGTAAATTTACTATTATGTCTGAGTGTTGATTCAGTGACTTCACAGCTCATGGTAGAACAACATCACACACAGTACCACTCTAAAGTTAGAACCCTATACAATCTCCCAATCACTGACAAGACATTCTGATTGACAATCAAATATGTTCCGCATGTTAGGTTAACCCATAACGAAAGACAACCCACACCAACACAACAAGCCATCAAGTTAAAAAGATGCGGATGTCAAAGATACAGAAGGTTCTAAATCCTGTGCCAGTCCTCAGAAAACCTAAAGCGCTGTTCTTGACAAATTTTTCCTCTAGTAAATGAACCAAAAGGCTGATCAAACGGACCTCAATGTAAAGATAATGGAATGGCTTGATTATAATCCAGATACATTCTCTCATTCTTTTCATTTCATGTTAGCTCTCTCTCTCTGTCACACACACACAAAACTACAGGATGAAGTCCACAGCAGTCTCTATCTCTCTCTCCAACTAGAGGATGAGGTCCATGACAAATTAGTCCGAAAACGGCTCTCCTACACGGGCTCCGAAATATATTAGCAGTGATGCCAACATTGACAAGGAGTACACGTGAGCTTTTTATAGAAATATATTATATCCAAGTATCTTGCTGCATGCACAAAAATAGAGAGCCTTTTGGTTGTCTGCACGCCTTCATCACTGCAGAATCATAGGCATAATATACCACCTAATAAATGAAAGCACTCTATGTGATGGCTTTCCTATCCATTCTATCTCAAGAGGACACATCAAACAACTTTTAGGACATAATATGAATACCCGGTGAACATGCAAGTTCTTCGACTAATCCATGATGCTTTTACGCATTCAACATGAAAACTCTGTACTGGTTAATGCTAATGGTACAGACTTGAGAAGCAGCATCTAGGGCATAGTGACCTGTTCAGATTACTTGATGGTATTGATGAATAGACCAATTCCATTAACAAACACGAGACAAACACACACAAGGGTTGGAGAAAAAAGGAATAGTTTTCAAGCTGTCATTTATACAATAATACATTTGCAATGCTCTTTGTCAGATTAATATAGGAGTATCATTTACAACTCTTAATAACCAAAAGCAAAGTAACAACATCTATGGCACCATAACATATTTGTTGGCAAACAAGCAAGAAGTTGAAAAGAATGTAAAAGGGGATCCGTAACAAATGGGTAGCAATCTAAAATGAAATTTTATGAAGAAAAACTAGTCCCACAGACCTTGACAGAATGGTGATCAAGCTGAACAGCTCTCCGACAATCCTCCTCCACTCTCTTCCAGTCCCTAATTCAAATAAATAAAAAATATAAAATAAAAAAAACCCAGAAAAATGAACAGTTGCATTAAAGCAAAAACTTGACCTAATCAGAAAAGTCGCAAAGCAGAATTTTTTTTTTTTTTCCTTCCTTTTTCGGTATCTTGATAGTATAAAAACATAAAAGAGGCAAAACATACTTGCGCTTGCGGTGACACAAAGCGCGATTCGTCCAATATATCGGTACATTAGGGCACAATGCAATCGCCTAATTTTTCCATTTGGAATAGTAAACAATAACACCAAATTAGAAAACAAAGAACACTAAATACTTAGTACATAATTTACAAAATTAGTAAAAATGGTTGTTTGGGTTACCTCAGTATAAGCATCGATGGCGGCACCAAATCGATCTTTCTTGAAGCAAAAGTTGTCCTCCTTGCCGGAGCAGTTCGGCTTGTTTTGCCACAGCATCGGAAACCACCGTCGGAGGCATTCTTTTCTCTCTTTTGAATATTTTCAATCTCAGTAAACCTGTAATCGGATCGGAGGCGAAATTGTTTTCTTGGTAACTAATAGAGTGAGTAGTAACTAAGGTGGAAGGACACAAAGAGAGAGACCGAGGGAAGAAGACTTTGTTTGAGGTATAGACGACGGGGTTACATGGCGTTGACGCGGATACGCAACAACTTGATTTGATGGTCTTAGGTGTGGAACCCGCCAATCATGATTCTAAATTCGACTTTAAGGTCTAGTTGCTTTTAATATGTTGTCAGTGAAACACTTACAAATAATAATAATTTACATTTCTTGTAAATCTTTTAGGGTTAATAACACTTTGCCCCCGTGAACTATAAAAATATACACTTTGTCTTTTATTCATATTATTTATCTTTTAAAAATTTTAAAATATCAAAAAAATTTAGTTAGATGACTGAAATACTTTTTGTATCATATTTTGATTTTTCATGTATTTAATTGATTTTCAACAATTATAAAAGAATTGGAAAAAAATTAAAATATAATAATACATTGATATCTTGGATTTCAAGAAATGAAAATGTGAAAATTGTTGAATTATATTATATCCTACATCGCAATTTGCACAAATTAAATCAAATATTAAAAATATAAAATATTAAGTGACATCGAAAAAATATAAAGTTCCATAGAAATTATAATTTCCTACAATACATTTACAAAAAAAAAAATTCATAGAAAATAAGCTCATTTGGAAATGTTCTACCATTACAGTTAAACATTCAAATTCAAAATAATATAAAATGAAATATAAAAATTTTGAAAATTTAACCGAGAAATATATTAATATAGATTAAATTAAAATATTATATAGTTTATTTATACATATTTTTAAATAATTATCACATCACCATCAAAATTAAAATACATAAAAATCAAAATATAGTATTAAGGGTATTTTAGTCATTACCTCTCACTAAATTTTCTTGATATTTTAAATTTTTTAAAAGATGAATATTGTGAATGGGGGAAAAAGTGTAATTACTCATATAGTTAAGGGGCAAGGGGCAAAGTGTTATTAACCCAATCTTTCATTATCAAAAAAAGAAAAATAAAAAGAAAAGCGTTAGAATCCCAATTTTGATTGGTTAAGCCATTTTTTTTTTTTTTTTTTTCAAAAGTACATTTTTCTTATTTTCATATTTATGTGATTGTTATCTATCATTCCACCAAATAATGGCTGGCAATGAGATTCAAGAACAAATTCCTCTATAACAAACTAGTATAAGATCTTTATAGGGTTGACTAGACAGTGGACAATTTGTTTTCTAATTCATAAAAGGAATGATTAATTTCTTGTTTGGATTTTAAGTTGTGAGAACGAAAGATTTCACGCGAAACTTTAAAATTAATACATTAAAAAGCTGCTAAAACAAAGGAATTTTACTGATTCTTTTTTATAACAACAATTAAATAGTATCATAGTAGCATACTTAGATGCAAAACATAAATGTTATATTAACGACGAAAAGTTCATTACCTTTGTAACAAGCTTTCTAGATTTTGAAATTTGCCTCCAAAGTATATGATATATCCACACCAGATGATATTGCAACTATAAAGTATGGTAATTTTTTTAATTCTTGCAGATAAATACAGAGTTGAAGATAAGAAAAACTAAAGTTTTGTGCTCACAACATACCGTCTCTAATCTATCTATATATGCTCAAACGTTGTTTCCTTTGCTACATATATGAAAGGGTCTATAGAAATTTCCCCGTAATGAAAATGCCAATCCAGGGTTATTTCTATCTTCCTTCGTTGTAATGAAAATGCCAATCCAGGGTTATTTCTATTTTCCTTCGTTGTGCAAATTTTAACGAGTTTTTCTTTCGGAAAAAAAGAAAAAGAAAAAAAAAAGACTTGTTATCCAGTATGTTGGATGTGGCGAAGCATAAAAAAACCTTTAATCTCAACGTTAAATTCGTAGTCGAACATAGGATAGATCTCAAGGTTAAATCTCAAACCGTTGTGTGTAAGTTGAGATTAGTGACTTCATAAAAAAACCATGGTGGTCCACTTAAAGGGCCTGTACCAGATACAGATGGGCTCAACCAATACATTCTCTAAAGTGTCCATGTAGAGAAAACACCAAAAGAGTCCAAAAGGTGAGATCTTGTCTAAGAACGGAGGATGCTTTGTGGACTACGGCCCAGGAAGGTTGGGGAGGTAGGCTGTGCAATTAGCCACAGTGCTTACTCGGCCCGGCCGACTACAATTAAAAGTTCTCAAGCCCAAAAAAGTGTCTAGCATCAAAAGTGTTTAATGCTTGGCGTGCATATATTAAATGATTTAATTTTTTGTTTTACTTATAGACTCAATAACATGACATAAATGATATTATTTGATTTAATTTTAATAATTAAATTTACAAGTGAGTGAGAAAAAAAAAATTTTTTGATTTAAATATTTTCCAAAGTTCGTGACGGGGATGTGTTAAATGCTTTACCTCGCAGATCAAATAGCTCACCAGAAAAGTCAAAAGAAAACTACATCCAAAGTAATGAGACGAAAGCTATTCCTAGTTTCCGTCTAAATTAGAAAGGTAATTTTGCCTTTCACGTTGTTGTACTTTTCTTAACTATGACTGAATCTCTGTACTTTCAGGTTTTATGACGTAGCTAACTAAATTCTGCGCTATTCCTCCGGCCGTTTATGAAGTCTGATGTATATATAAAAATGATTAAAGGCTGCCTTTAAATTATAAAATCTTTAATGTCAGATTAAAAAAAAGATATATTCAATCATTTCAACTTATGGCTTATAAATCATAAAATATAATTTTTTTAACGAATTATTTTTTTATATTTTAAATATTTATACAATACAATACACAATACAATATTATGTTATCTCGAACTTTATTCTAATAATTATTACTAGAACAACTGGCGTGGTTGCTTATATCTGAACTTCACGATATAAACATATATTCCCTGAAAAAAAATAAAGTAAAAATAAATAGGTGGATTCGAATCGTTCAACATTAATATACAAACATGAATCAATATCGATCAATCATCAGTACATGTGACCTTAGTCTAATACCATAATGTGCTAAATCAAAAGTAACCAGAAATTATTAAACAAATACAGTAAATCATCACGTATCATTTTTTGAATAATTTTACTCTATATATAAAGAGAGTCTTCGATTGATTTGAGGTCCTTCTCTTTGATCACCGGTTAAATTTTAAATAATTAAATATTTTAAATTAAAAAAAAAACCTACTAACAAGTTTTTAAAAAAATCCCTATATATTTAGTTAGTTATTAAAAATTCTCTCTTAATTTATTTATAAATGTATTTATGTGAATATATGCAAAAATCAATAATTATAAAAAAAAGTACTAGTATTATGTGATTAGCAAACAAAGTTTGACCGAATCAAATTTGAACAAGTTAGTGGTATCATTTAAATTTAAGGAAATTCTATAAATCCTTTTAGTTTTTTATTTTCTTAGTTTTAAGATAATGTAGAGTATAAATTTTTAAATACATGATATTATATTGTACAAGTATTCAAAATATAAGGTAACGATTCCCTAAAAGGGACCATAGAATTTCTCTTAAATTTAATTGGGGAATCAAGCATCCCACTTAAAAACTTTAAACTAAAAGGGGTAATTCCTGGATTTCCGGTCTTGGAAGAGGCTGTGTATAATCTATGTGGTTTGTTTTCCAAGTCTAACTAATACTATTAAAACTTTAAAAATCAATTTTTCTTTGGTCTTCCGTAACTAGACAAGAGCTATAACGGACTTTTCCCTCTCCCCTCCTCGACACCGTCGTCGTCCATCCGCCATCTGATCTCGAATATGTGGCAATTTGTGGAATCTTTCACTTTACCCTATACAGGACCTTTAATTAATTATGGATTGCCCCTTGAGTTATTAATTGAGTTTGTTAGCCTTCTTAACTAATACAGTACTAGTAATTGATTTGTCTTGAATCAAATGATAAATTACATGATGACTCAAACGTTATTGAAATTTCTGGAAATCTTTCACATCAATTGCTTCATTTAGAGACCATTCAGTTTTTCATCTACACCATAGTGATAATCTCAAAAAGTTATCATCCCTAACATGCTATATGTAACATGCAATCTAAAAAGGAAGTATCCTTAACATGTTACAATTCACATGAATTCTAAGTTTTTTTTTTTTTTTTTTATCTAGAATTTGATAGCACTATTACAATGCAAAATATTGGTTTCATTTGGATAATTATTACTTTGAAAATTATTAGAATAATTATTGTAATAACTTTTAAGACATCACATATGTAAGATTAAAAAAATTATTAAAAAATGTGTTAATAAATAATGATATAATATTATTCGGTGAATAATGAATAACCAATAATACTCCTGTCCAAACGGAATTATGTACGATGAAGAACACCATCATACTGATGACCAAACTAAGATCTTAAAGTAATTAAGGTAATCAGGAGTTTAGCTAATGATACTTACTAAAACTTTTGCAACTAGGTAAAAACATGGAGTGGTGAAGTGCAAATAAGATTTGACAAAAAAAGAATTGCAATTAAGAGACTTATCATTATTTATTATATTGTACTCTAAATTAAATTTTTTTTATCAATTTTTTAAAATTTTTTTTAATGACACTTCACTCCAAATTATAACGAAAGCTATAATAGTAATGAAATATTTATGAGTTATATACTTGTATCTTTAGTGTATGTTATAATATTTAATATAATATTTTATTTTACTACGGGTCTTGACGTTACACTAATGACGCGTGCTTAAAACTCTTAAACATTCAATTACTTTTACAATATTCATCAAAATTTCAGGTGAAGTGTAAAAGAAATAAAAAGTTTATTTTTTATTATTTTTAAAATAATTATCATATCAATATTAAAATTTAAATATATAAAAATTAAAATATAGTACCGTGGGTAAAATGTATTTTTAAAGGGTAAATAATGTATATAGGGGGTAAAATGTATTTTTTATAATTGAGGATAAAGTATAATTACTCTCTTAATTAAGGGGTAAAGTGTTATTAACCCGTTTTAAAATGTCAGGAGTCAAAGCCGTTTAGAGTCCACCGTCCACATCCTTCCTCAGCAAGCAAAAAAAGGCAACCACCACCATACCCCGTAGCTTCCTATTCGAGTATAAAAGTGTGTGAACAACTGTGAACGATAGGAAAAATCAAAAATCAAAAATCAGAAGCTGAAACGACACGCACCATCAATTTGCAGTCAAGAAAATTTAATATCCTCCGCCATGAGCGACGGAGATTACGAGCAACAGCAACAAATAGTAGCGTCTTTAGACCTGAAAAATCTCAAGGTGATTTCCGCCCTGGGCCACGGCGCAAAGGGCGTGGTTTTCTTGGTTCGATCGGCTGAGGTTGATGATAATGATGGAGAGACACAGTTTCTTGCTCTCAAAGCAATCTTAAGACCTTCTTCTACTGCTGAGAAGAAGAATCTCAGTAATGCCGATGCAGCCGTGGAATACAGAAGTTAATTTGCTTCGAACGGGATGTTTTGGCGTCGTTTCAGCATCCTCTCCTTCCAAAACTCCATGGACTGCTATCCACCGACAAAATTATGGGTTATGCCATTGATTACTGTCCTGGTCGCGATCTCAGTTCTCTCAGGAAAAAACAAACTGAGAAAATGTTCTCTATGGATATCATCAGGTAATTAAGTTTAAGCAATCAGCAATATAATGATGATTATAATTCAATTTTCTTCCATAACTAAATTAATTTCTCGCACTCGAAATTACAGATTTTACGCAGCTGAAATAGTGCTGGCTTTGGAGTATTTACACGGAATTGGAATTGTATACAGAGATTTGAAACCCGAAAATGTGATGATCCAACAGAACGGACACCTAATGCTTGTCGATTTCGATCTCTCCACAAAACTTTCTGCAAAAACCCCGCCTCAAACTCGTCCAATCGCCGAGTCATCGTCGCCAAACTCCCTAGCAATGAAGAATACGAGAAAGAAGAGCTCAAGAATTTCTTCTTCCGTGCTTAAGTTTGTGCAAATCGGGGATAGCCGAGTCAGACTCGGTTCATCCGGTTGAACTCAGTGTTGACTCGAGGAGTGGGGAATCGGAGGACTCCGTAGAAAAGTCGAACTCATTCGTGGGAACAGAAGAATACGTGGCGCCAGAGATCTTATTAGGCAACGGTCATGATTTCTCGGTGGATTGGTGGTGCTTCGGGGTGATGCTATACGAGATGCTTTACGGAACGACACCGTTTAAGGGTTCAAATCGGAAGGAGACTTTCAGTAGGATTTTATCCAAGGATCCGGAATTAGTCGGGGAGCCGACGCCGCTGAGGGACTTGATTAGAAAATTGCTTGTAAAAGATCCGAAGAAGAGGATTTCTGTGGATGAAATCAAGGGCCACGATTTCTTTAAAGATGTTGATTGGGATCATTTGTTGGAAATCACACGGCCGCCGTTTATTCCTGCTGCCGAGGATAATTTGGTGGGGAATAAGGAAATCGAAACGTGGAGTCATTCGTCCAAGGAGTGTTTAAGGAAGGGGATGGTGATGAAAATGTGGAAAATAACAAAAATTCGGAAAATAAGAATGAAGGAGTGTGGGTTGAAGGCTTGAATACTCCTTGCACTCAGAGTGATAAGTTTTTCATTTTTTAGTTTATTTTTTGTATTTAATTGTTTGATTCATTTGATTGATGATAACAATATACCTAGCATGTAGAGATGTAATCATATATCCACAATGATATACAGTGAGAGAAATTAATGACTTGTTACTGGTTGTAAGGAACTTATATCAAGTATTAGAAGATTGGAGAATGAACATTGAACATGAAGTTACATTACTCTTACTATTAACCATTACCTAAATGATTAAACTTTCCAACAGTGTAACAAATTTTATGTACAAAAATGACTGATCAGCTGCAAAGTGCAAACAGGCCAAGGGACTTATAATATGGATTCCAACCCGTAAATTTGAACTTGTCGATATATAAATTGGAAATTTCTCACATATCCAGGCTCGCAGTTATCTTTTTTAAGGATATAGATTCACATAATCGCATTTGTATTCAAGCAAATGAAAAGATGACTTGACCATCTCCCAAAGAATGCGAAATAAGAAGAGGAAACCATAACAAAAGAAAACATACTGATAAATTAGATGTTCTCACAGCAATAAATTGAAGAGTAAGTTCAGTCAGGAAAAAGAACAATCTAGCAAACAAATTTTCCCTGAAATGTTCTGCTCAAGCTTCTGATAACAGCTAACATAAATGTATTGCTTCCTAGCACAACTGACGACTGACATTGCAAAAAAAGGCTCACTCATCCTCCTGGCTACGCAGCCTGGCCAATTTGTTGGTTACAACAACATCCAACTGTGCTGCACGCTCAACAATTTCTTTTCGTTTCTTAGTTGATACATTGTGTGCTATCTCCGCACAATAAGTCCTGAGATTTTATTAGCAGAAATGTGTAAATTTTTCAAAATAGAAAAGGGAAATTGAGAATTTAAGGGCAATAACAGAAGTATTAGCATTTCAGTTAAAGAACTCCTATAAAATGTAAAACTTGAAATATGAAGAGGCCATAACAAACCTGTTGTGCATCATCAAAAGTTCCAGCTCTTGGACATTGTGCACCACAAACTTCTTAAATCCATTAGGAAGATAATGGCGAGTTTTCTTGTCTGACCCATAACCAATATTGGGCATCAAAGTGCATCCTTTGAACTTCCTCCTCACACGGGAATCAATACCTTTGGGCCTACGCCAGTTTGTCTGGCCAAAAGTTTAGGAGCAACCATAAAGAAAAGAACATTCAAGTGATTGCATATTTAGCTTTATAAGGATAAAAAAGTGCATAAGCCATACACAGAGACCAATAAGAAGGGAGAAAAGAACTGAAGATCGATAATATATCACTTCATCATATATCTCAAGTTTCAAGCTTGATGGCAGTTAGCACTTCACTAATTATTTGAAGGGCAATAGTCTCTAGCATTGAACAAGTGACACTGAAGGTTATTCTCAAAAGGAATTATCACTGCACTTTAGAAGCATATATACATGCAGCAATAAAACACAGGTAGAAAAGCAAAGAAGCAAGCTAATTGCCCAAAGAATAATTAGATGGAGCATAAAATATACCTTGACTGAAATTTTGCGATCACTTTGGGGCCTCTTGAACTTCTTGACACGTTTCTTCACAATCTTCTTGCTAAGCAAAGGAACAGCCATTGTTTCTAAAACATAAGCAATGCAGCATAGAAGATTAATTAGCATCAAGACACAACAACGAAAGAAGAACAGAGAAGTATCAAGCTGACCCAACAGATGGAAGGAAGGCATAATCCAATTGAACACCTAAGAATATATCAAATTTTGATTTATGTGAACGACAGAAATGCAGGCCTAATCTTATCTAGAATAAATCTATTACAAGCAAATTGTAGAAAGATTTAGAAAAACCTTCATCTCGGGAGCTAATTATAGCAAATATTCCAAATAATGTATAATCAAACACTGAATATCTTGATTAATTTCACGGTTACAAGTTCAACACCAAGATTAAGATTCATAAGTACGTGAATAAATACATAAAGAAACATAATTTTTTGCAAATCCTAATCCACTCAATTAAATTCTCCAGGAGAGTCCTGTTCACAATAAAAATTAATTAATTGAACAAATAAAAATGAAATTAACAAAATAATGACAATTTGGAAGCTTAAAACTTCAAATATTCAGATTCCTAAGCAACAAAACAAATTACGCCAAGCTGTAAGACGAGAAAAACTGTAAATTGGCCACGCCAGCATTTAATAACAGGTTACCGGAATCTATATGAGCTATGAATATAAAAGAGAAGGATGTCTTACCAGTTCACGGCGAAGCTGCGATTGCTACTCCGGCGAAGAAAGTTTGAGCCGTACGGAGAGTAAACCGAAAAAGTGAGTTAGGGTTTTGAATAATTTATAGTGGGTTGGGTTGGGTACTTGCTGTGTCAAATATATGAATTATATGGGCTGTGTCCACTTAAGTCAGTTAGTCCATATATATGTACATCCAATGAAGGAAAATTTCTAATTTGGCCCACTTAACCTGGGCCTAATAGCGAAATGTGTAATTTTTGCGTAAATAACCCACTTCAGTAGTGCCGAGGGTGTTACATATTACAAATCCGTATTTGACAATCAAAATGATTTACAAATTTATAAATTTACAATCATTTGTCAAGATTATTTTACGTGACAAAATTGTAGTGAATTACTCAATCTTAATTTTAAATATTCGATCGAAGTTTATTTCTTTTTTTCTATACTCAATATTATTTTACGTGACAAAATTGTAGTGAATTACTCAATCTTAAATTTAAATATCCGATCAAATTTTATTTCTTCTTTTCTACATCCAGTAACACTTCAATAGTTGTGTGATTTCACAAATCCTACTTGAGAATTGAAAGGACATGTTCTTTTCCTTCTCTTTACTTACTTAGACTTCAGGGAAAAAAAAGAGAGGCTCATAAGTCGTGCTTGTTATTTTTTTGAAAATATACCGTGTCAATCTTTAATGTTACTTATACATTTTATGGTGTGTATTCAATCTTATAAAATAGACGAGAAATGTAATTAATATAGATTTTACACACTGGTGATACTACGGCATTAATGGGATGTGTGGTAAATCAGTTTATGCAATTGATTTGTTCCTTTTGCAAATTCGAACACGTAACAATAAGTAATCCTAATTTATATTGTCGGTTGGAAGTTGGAACATAATTACTTTTACCTCGCGATGAAAGGGAAAAAGTCCGTTTAATATAGGAAGACAATGTTTGTCCACTGCATTATTAGTGTGACCTTCAGGCTTGAACAAAATCATTTTTTCTTCTCGAAAGATTGTGCTTAGTGCTGCTCTTTTTACTAATTTTCTTCTTGAAAAATTGGGTTTGCAACAAATTTGCATTCTTCCAAGGCTGTATTGTGAGCTGTTTGACAAACTTAAATGTTGTGAATGCTTCTTTACATACCTAACTATCAATTGTCTTGCCCCCATTCGTTCCATTCCTCCATTGAAATGCAATGTGAATGCCAGATTCGGAGTCTGAAATCAGATATCTATTCTCTTCCTGCCCAAACTGAAAAGGCAAGTTGCATTTCTTAAATTCTGAACCACCCCACCTGGGGACTCAAAGAGAGGAGCTATTTAATGTGTATAACTATTTATATTATTCCTTTCAAAATAATTGTCATGTTTAATTAGTACGCTTAAATTAAGAAATTTATTAAATTACATAAATTTTATTAAAAGATAGTAAAAATTAAAAAAATATCATTTAATATCTTCTTAATTTCTTACTGTAACAAATAATTTAAAATAAAATAAATTATTTAACGTGACAATTATTTCGAAAAAAAGTAAATACCATTTAAATGAGAGACAAAGGAACCGTTTGACATCTCGAGTATGGTACCATCAATTTTTCTGCTCATATCTTTGACTACACGATTTATTTAATTTTTTATTTTTGGGCAATAGAAACAAATTAAAGTCACAATAATGTGCAATATTATAACAAAATGCCCACATTGAAGGCGTTATGCACATGGTTCAAATTTCTAATTCACATGGCCGCTATTTCCGGGAAAATCTTCAAATCAATCCATTATTAAGAGAAGGTTTATGGTGGTAATTGAACAACTATTGATATTTTAATAACGGCTTAATAATAAATGAGAAGAATTCATTTGGATTGAATAGTCCACTTTATTACAAATAAAGGGATCATATTTCATCTAAATGAGAGTTTTTTATTTATTCTTGAGTAATTATTAGAATGTCTAATAGTTGATTAATGACCAAAATAAATTTTGCTAATTAATACTACTAATTATCTTTCCCCTACGAAATGAGTTTATAGAGAATGAACCAACTCACGTTAGCTGAGTTGGCCATCAAGGATTTTACGTAGATGTAAGGTTGAGAATTTGAATCTTCTCGCATCCTTAAGATAGATGTTGGATTTTCTGTTTCTCGATGCGTCGTTAGAACTCTCCTTTGCTTTAAATTTACATAGATAGCAGTAGGTAAAATTATTGCCGTTTGAGGAAAAAAAAATAGAGTTTATGGAGAATGCTTGTAAGCACTTCACATGGAGTTCACAAGCATTCCCCCTAAAATGCATGTTCTCCTTAGTCCATTTAATCATTGGAAAAATTTTTAGTAGACTAAATTTTGAATTTTATATTTAAATTTTGTGATCAAAAATAATTTTTTATAAAATTTTACTTAAATCAACTAATCTCATTTTTTTTATAATTTTTTTATACAAAAATTACAAGTACACTAAAAAATGAGTTTGCCTAAATATTTCTTTGATTATTTATTTTTTTATTTTTTTGGTAAATTGATTATTTACCTCTCACTTCATTTCATTCAATATATTGCCGAAACATTAAAATTCCGTGCATGGCAGCGGCAAGTACACAGTGTTATGCTTGTGAACCATTCATAAGCAGCGTGGCTGATTTATTTTGTGTGCAAAAATTTAATTTCCTAAATTTACTAAGGAGGTGTTTGGTTTATGGGTACGAGGGGGGAATGAAAATCAAAATTAATGATATCCATAAATGGTGTTTGGTTGAACACTATGGGAATCATTCTATGGGAATGAAAGTGTTAGAAAATACATACTTTCATTCTCCATTTGTGACATGGGTTTCAAGTTGAGTAATTTATTAACATAATGAAATCCATTCTTATGTTAAACCAAACAAGTAAGGGGGAATGATATAAATCCATACCAATAGTAGGGTTTATGATTTCCATTCCGATTTTGATTCCCGAATGTGAACCAAACACCTCCTAAATATTTAGAAAGTTTGATTAAAAACATTTTTATCATAATTCCAATCCTTTTGCACAATCCTAATATTGCGTGCGTGAAGACCTAATGTCGAGAGACTCCCAAATTAAGTAAACTTTTAAGTGCACTAATCTTCTAATCAAGATGATGTTATTGATACATTATTTTTTTTTAAATAAAAAAAAATTAAGTTTACTGATAATACTCTCGAAAGCTCACTCTAATTCCGTCATATAAAATGAACAGGACAGATATTAAAATGACTCAAAAATAAAAAAAATTCCATTCAATCAGTACTTCATCTTTCATACTCTCTGCTTCTTGATGGTACAAAAGTCTGTGTTTAGATGTTGTATTTATTTTTTATCGTATTATTATTATTATTTCATCAATTTAATAAAAGAAATTACTTTCCTAAGTTCCCCTCATCCCATTAGGATCCTAGATGTGTATAAGAGACAAATATATAACCAAAAACTCCCTTATCTTCCTTGCAACCTTACACAGTTAATTACTCCATCATTATTTATTGTTGCCAATGCCATGGCCTCTTTTCTCCAATACTCTTTACTACTTCTCCTTATACCCTTTTTGCTAATCGCACCTGCTTCTTCACTCCAATGCACATCACAGACCTTCACCGGCAACACTCAATACACAAACTGCACCGACTTACCGGTACTAAACTCCTATCTCCATTGGACCTATGTGGACCCCACTAACTCAACCCTTTCTATAGCCTTCATTGCACCTCCTGCCAAATCCGACGGCTGGATCGCGTGGGCCATCAATCCAACGGGTACCGGCATGGCAGGATCCCAAGCACTTCTTGCTTACAAGGCTTCCAACGGCTCCATGGTTGTTAAAACCTTCAACATTAGCTCTTACAGTTCCATAGTTGAATCGAAGCTTTCGTTTGATGTGGTGGACAAGAAAGCTGAGTCCTCTAATGGGTTGATTAGGATTTTAGCCACGCTGGCATTGCCGGAGAGTATGACGACGGTGAACCAAGTTTGGCAGGTGGGGTCGTCGCTGAAGGATGGGTTTCCGGTGAAGCATGAGTTTAATCCGGATAATTTGAATGCTAAAGCTCCGTTGGAATTAGTTAACGCACAAGGGCAAAATTCTCCGGCTCCGGCTCCGGCTCCGGGATCGGCTCCTAGTCCTGGTGTGAGTGAGAGTGGGCCCAGTCCTAGTGGGAGTGCAGGGCCTATATGTCAATTGCGAGTCCATCTGGAGGTTGTGGATGGGCTTTGAATAATGTGTTTTTGGGCTTCTATGGGTTTTTGTTGGTTTTTGGGACTTTAGTATTTGGGTTTTAGATTTAGAATAAAGTGTTTTTTTACCCTGTAATACGACTAAGTACTTGTCATCGAAGGGGACTAGGGTAGAAGAGTGATTATTATTATTTATGAATTCTGGTGATTTGAAAATAGTGCTTCATCTCTTGCATCCTGAGTCATATGGCCTTATAATCTCATTAACGGGTTTGGTTTTGCTTTTGTTCGATTCTATTTTTATCGTTATTATTCAGTCTATTATTGGAATAGTTATTATAATAAACTTTATGGATGAGATACTGAAGATTTTGTAGAAAGGTACCTATCATGTTCGTACTATCAATTGGGTTGAATTGGCTTGAATTCGGCCTGTCTGGTCAAAAAAATAAAGGGCTGAACCTGTGTTAAAGTGACTAGGCTGAATTTGGATCTAAATATTATGTCCGATTCATATAAATTATGAGTCGAATTTGAACTTTATTAGGTTTGGCCCGATTAAAATCCGACATATATATATATATATATAATACTAATTTCCATTCTATATTAAGTAATACTACTTAATTTTATGTGAATAATAGTTAATAATTCCAATATTCTATTAACTTACCTAAACTCGGATAATTAAAAATAATAACCTAAAATCATTAGTCAAACTCAATGATATAGTTAATAGTTGTTTAATTACCTAAGTAGTACATGTTGACCGGGTGCAAAAAATAAATTTTTAATTAAAAAACTATAAAAAAATTTATTGGATAATATGAGTTTAGGCTAGTCCGATTAAAATCTAAAAAGATAAATAATTTTGTGAGTCGAGTATGAGGTTCACTTTTGTGACTTAGCCCGACCCGATTAATACCCGAAATCCAAATAAATTTATGAATCGAATTTAAATTTTGTAAAACTCGACTCACAAATCCCAATTAACAGTGCTATGTTCGTCTTTTCCTATCTACAAAAACTTGATAATCTTCACTCCAAGTCATGCGTGGAAAATTCTCTAGTTGGCTTTGGTTATTGCTTGCCTGTTGGATGACAACAAATGTTAGATGAGCCTAGCACTCTAGCTCTGGTTATTTCCTTTAAAGTTGGAATTGCTTCATAAATGTATCACTTTCTTAATTTTCATAAGATGTTGGACGCATGGGCCAACTAAGCTTCAAACGTTTTTGTTCAGCATCTCGTAATAGTAGTAGACAAATTCGTAACGTTGCTTTAACTTCTTTTAACTTTACATATAAAGTTGGAAATGTCATCATTTCAATTTCATGATTTCCAGGTTCACACGCAATTCAAGAACTACATCACGTTACATTAATTCAAGAAAAGCACTGTCATTTTCCTGTAAATGGTGCAGAAAAATGTCTTTTACTCTAAATATCAATGAGATATAAACGTCGCTTGGTCCAAACTCACATGCTTATGTGCCAAGATTTTAATAAATTAACTGCTTCAATAATTAGTAGGGAAAGATACCAATATTTAACCCTTCAAAGATCTTAATCATGTTTGTTTATTTATTTTTTGTGTAAATTATTCAAGTTTGTTATTGCTTCAATTAGTAACCATGTAAGATAATTTATGTTGTTCTTGGCACTGTCGCCTGTCGGGATCTCAAGTTTTCAAAAATTAAATGTTTTTGTTTAGTTGAAAATTTTTCGATCGTTGCATTCACTAGTAGTCTACCGAACCAAGTCAAGCACAAGGAGTAAATTAAGGGGATGACTTCTTGTGAAATGGGCAAATACAGTGATAGATGTAATCTCTGCTTCCTTTCATCAAGTCAAAGATCCGCAGAACCAGAAGTCTACCTCCTTAATTAATTGACAGTGCTCCGTGATTAAGGAGAAAATTTTAAATTAGGATGTGTGCTCATCTCGAATTTTCTCAAACTCATATTATCCCTTCAAATTTTTATGGTAGCAAGGCGAAGGTACATTATACTGCATGCCAATTCTAAAAGAGGGTTTTAAACTATGAATATCTGATTAGTCGACATATTCTTAGTCGAATTCATAATATAATTTTATAGATTTCTTAACTAATAATGTTATAGGTCCTTTGCTCTATGTTGGGGCTAGATCATTCATTTAATGTGAGTGAAGTAAAGTGAGGTGGCCAGAACAAGAGGTCCATAATGCTAAGTATGAATTCGATCTATATAAAATTTTTTTTATAGATATTTATGGTAAATTCTTTCATAAACCGAGTTTATGACAATAATATATGAATTCTTTGGTCTATAGCATTCCACATCACCCATTTATAGTGATGTTGGGTAATGTAAGATAATGTCGGATGACATGAACTAGGGTTCATGATATTATATCATGAATTCAATTCATATAAAAATTTCTCGATATCCATCACTAATATTGGCAACTTCTTTACTCCTAGAATTTATTAGATTGTGTTTGAATGGGTGGATTTGAATTGAAAGAAATATTTGAAATGAATGGATTTGAATTAAGTGAATTTAAAATGATATGAAATTTGGATAAATTCATGACAAATTCACTCATTTAGCCATTAAAATCATACTTTTACTTGTTGGTAGATTTTAAATCCACAACTAAATTAATTAACTTATTTAAATAATTTATTATAAATTAAAATTTCAAATCAAATTCACCTAAACCCCACCATCCAAACACAATATTAGTGTATTAACCAGATTTCTGATGTGTTAAGCTACCCATTCTGCCAAAGTAATGACCCACAAATGAGAACCCGAAGTTATTAGCTAGCTAGCTGAAAATAGCTGGTTCAGAGCATATTGCAATTCCGCGTTTTTTTTTTAATTTTGAAAAAAGTTTAATTTTCAGATCGTTTACGAGTAGAGGATTGATAATTGCGAGAAGATGAAAATCTAATATGAACATTCATTAAGAAATGTCGTATTACTTATTGTGTGAATCAATTTCTGTTAGTGCAATTGTGCGCTTTGACTAACAAATTAGTACACCTCATGTGACGCTTGTGTTAGAAAATCTACGTATGAATCAAGATGTACAGGTCTCATAATATATCTTGTGATTTATATTTATTAATTTGTGGATGAAATATTTTATTTTTTAATTTTTTTTAAAAAAAATCAAAAATCTAAATAAATATGAATAATAAGATGTACTGTGAAATCTTATAACTTAATCTATAAAAAAATTTTCTTGCTTGTTATATGTTTTTTTTCAAATACACAAGTGAGTGCAATGCGTGAAGACTGAAGAGAACCAAAATATGACTGAAATGAACTTTGAGCAGATGAAGACCAAGGACGGCAATCTTTTGCCTTTTAGATTATAGGGCAAAGAAAATAGTTAGGTAGACCCAAGTTTTTATTCTATCTGTAAATTTTGTGGTCAGGATTGAATTTTAAAATTTTTTATTTATATCAGTTGATATCATAAATTTTTTAAATTTTAATCCACACTATAGGGTTTACAAATGAAGTCAAAAATCGGATCTAGCTAAGTCTTTGTAGTAGGGCAATACTAATTTGGAAAATTTTAATTCAACGTTACACTTCTAATCTACCCATAAATTTTCATCTAATTATGAAATCAACTTGAAAATTTCCCCATGACACATGATAGTGGATGGCCGAAGCAAGAAAGTGGATAGGGGAGTACCCTTCTGGGGATAGCTAGCCAAACTTGATCCCGTCATATGAACTGTGTGTTTGACTGAAATATTTTGTAACCTAAAAAGATTTAAAAATTAGTTGTATAATTAAATCTTGTTTCTACAGTCATTATTTAGAATATTATATATTTATAATATTATTTACAATGATTATTGTAATAATTTTTTGATATGTGATAGATGTTAAATAAAAGACAACGGAAAAACATGTATAATATTAATGATTATAGAATATTATTCAAAAAAAAGTTCAACCAAATGAAAAAAGAAGCTGAAAATTAAAATAATTAATCGTCTGTTTTGATTTCAAATTTGGATAAGATATTAATTGACCAAATTTCAAATTCATTAAAAAATAAAATAAATTTCAACTATAAAAATTCTGAATTTCAAATCTACTCTTAAAATTTAGTCATTTCAAATTCAAACTCATCTAATAATACAATGTAAAAGAAATTGAAGTTCAAAGAGTAATTGATAAGAGAGTGGAAAAGGAGTGGTTATGGGAGACTAGGGGTCTTCTTACTTCTTAGAAGTTAGAAGCTGAGGCAGTGGTTTAGGAGGCCAAGCAGTAGTTTAAGTATAATAGAATCATTAGCAACAGCAAAATGTGTTGAAGAATTAAGCTTAACAACAGCAAGGAAAACACATCTAGATGATGCGTTACAAACTAATTGGTGTTGTCCGGTTGGAAAAAGTGTGATGTGGTCCTGTCCCGTAATTGATAAGAGACCTAACTTTAGAAAAAAATCAAATTGAAGATGACATGACTATTAACTAAGAAGTGCTATTAATGTTGACGTGGTCGAGTTTATGAAAGCCTATATTGTTTAATTAGTCATTCCGACATCATCATGACATGTGATAAAAAAAAAAAAAAAAATGAGGATTATAGTACCTTCCATTCTTTATAGTTTGACGTGTACAAAATCAACAAAAGTAATTTGGTTAAGCTGCTTTTTTGGGGTTACATGGTCTGTTAGTGTTGGATAAAGTTAGTATTTTAGTCACACTCTAAGTTAAGAGTCGTGTAATGTGGTTTATGAGATATATTTTTTATAATTTATTGATTATGAATTTAAGTAATAAATAAATGAAGAAGAGATGATTTTTTTTATAAAAAAAAAATTCAAAAGCATAAAATTTCACAGAGATATTATATTGTAACCATTCTTTTTATGTTCTTTTATTTTAAACCTAATAAGTTCTCCTTTTGCTTTTTGATAAGTTAATGATTTCGTCAAATCATCACCGGCCTTGTTTCAAATTAAAGAAAAAGTTTAACTCAAAAAATAAATAAATAAATAAAAAGTTATGTGATTGCAGCTAGCAAAAAAAAAAAAAAAAAAATGCAGAGACGACCATCTAACAAACATAATACCACTGAAAGGCAAAAACCAATGCTAAAGCGCGGGTTCTCTTTTTTGCTTTTTGTTGTAGTTTTGCTTTGAAAAGCTCTTTTATTTATTTAGTTATTTATTTTAGAAAAAGAAAATAGGAATTTTGTTTGTAATGGAAAGTACTCCACCCAAAATTGTTCAAATACGCGTGGGGTTGGGTTGGTTGGGTGAGGTGGAAGCTGCCCTGATTGAGAAGACTACCTAACCACTGTCCGTGCAACCAAAATAGAAAACTTTTCCCGCGGAATGAGAAAAAAAAAGGATCAATGCATTATTGGGTGGCAACGGGAATTTACTAAATAATCGTGGTTAGGAATATAATCGCGACAAAAGCAAGAACAATGAAAGTGATTTCCCAAATACTACAAAAGAAGGTGGGTGGAATGGAGGGACCCATTTCTCAAAGACTTCAAAAGCGAAATTGACTGAGTTCTCGAATTTTCATTTTCATTGTTTAAGGGATGGATTAGAGTGGGACTATATACATAGTAAAAGTGGACAAATAATGAGTTACTATTTTACTAGATGTGTGCTAAGAAGAGTGTAGATAGTAGTATTCCATTTTGGATATCAATTATCGTGCTAAACATGAATTAATCAGGGTTTGACACGCTGCTGGCTAGACTAATTATGTTGCCAAACATTCAGTAATGTAAAATTCTTGGCATAATGCACTTCTAAGACAACAAAAGTTTTCCAGACAAATAAGATGCTGTGTGTGTTTTATTGAATCATATGTTGTAACGAACATGTGAAGTAACAAGGAAACATAATGCCAAAAAATTGGTAACACAAGGCCATTTGGCATGCAAAGATATCAAGATCAGCTTAAAAAACTCGCGAATCCCTTTATGTTGCAAGGTGTAATTCAAATGTGTACTTCATCTCAAATAAAAACCATACAAGCTGGATAAAATTAATTGATGCACAGGCAAGTAATAATCTTGTGAGGATCTAAAACTTCACCAAACGCAATACAAGTTAATATACAACAAAAAACGTCGTGTGGAAGACAAACGAAGTTTGGGGCTGTTGCCTCGGAGAGACTAGTATTGATATATACTAAGCTACTATTTCGATGTGTGTAAGAGACAGACTAAAACCAGAGAAGGCGACCCTATAAATGGCTAGATCAGAAGTCTCAATCATATGAAAATCTTGCCTCAGCTCATGTGCATTATGAGTTATGGTCATCGGAACCAATTCTGAAGATTACAAGCCAAGAGATTACGAAGACAGTTGTTGCCTCCCCTGTCCGTCGGTGAAACCATCATATGGTTTTGTGGACTTCCTAGACTTCCTCCGCAAGATCACTACCCAAGTGATTCCTTCCAACAACAAGGCGATCGCTCCCAACACAATCAGCAGGATAATATAAGCAGACTTCCACTTCTTTGCAGGACTTAAAATAGCTAGGCCTTTGAAGACATTAACGACGCCGAGCACGGCAATGGTGTAACCAAGCCCATGGTGATAAATATTCCAGTAAAATCGGTACTTGTGGTCCTTTTGAGGTCTCAAGAATAATGCAAAAATCTAGACAGTTCCGCACAACCAAAAGAGCAAGAATACAAAATGAAGAAAAATCAGAAGTCAGAACAGAAAACTATCCACAAGGGAACTATTTGAATATTCATGAAAACCAAGTATAACGAATAAACAAGTCAGCAGTAAAAGTTAAAATGACTCGAGAAGACGCAAGTTTGCAAATTTATGCAGTAGTATAAGGAGATGGGGCATTATATATGCCACCACATTTCCATTTTTGAGTCAAGCCAGGAATTTCCCATAAAGTTTCCATGGGTGGAAGATGAGAACATCTTTAAATTCTTTACTCTAAAAACCGTATTTGCACTTTTGACATTTCAGGTAAATAGCAGAAATGAGATCAAATCCAGAACGATACCAACAAGATCAGAAAACTATAATGGAACGAGCCAACAATGTAGAACTGTAATAAATTTCCGTATATAATTCTCAACATTAGGCCAAATAGAAACCAAAGAACAAATTCGACACACTCCCTAACGAATACCTGCAGCGAGGCATTGTGTCGAATTTGTTTACAGAGAAAAGAGCAATCCCAATATTACGATGGCCAGAGTACTGAATAACCTTTGATTCACTTCCTAGCTTCAAACCGGTTCCCCAACCCACGACGCCAATCACATAGGCAGAAACCTGGCAGAAAGCGTGAAGATAGAACCACACAGGATCTGCAGAAGGGAAAGTTCTTAAGTATCTTGCTATGATGATTCCGACGGGAAACATTAATCCCCAACTCACACCATTCAATATTCCATGAATCTGCAGCAAAATTTACCAACTTCAGTAATTCCACAACACCATAAGCTAATTGCAATATCCACACAAAAAAAGTTACAACTTCTTGTAATTTTACCATAATAACACACTACAAACTAATACGGAGTACTAACTACAACTGTCAGCTGTTGTCTATTGATGAGTCATAAATTCAGCTAACAACTACCAATCCCAATTCTAATATTTTATTATCTGTCCAAGAAATAATTTTTTCAATTATTTTTTTCTTTTATAAAATTAATGCAGAACCCTCCGTTGCTATTTTAACAACCAAAAAAAAAAAACTATAAATCACAATCAGGAAAATATATATAAATTTGTAAATTTTCTCTCTTTTAGCTACCATCCACCAGCTATGCAATTGCAACCCCTTTAAACAAAAACTAAAACCCACTAACCACTAAAAAAAAAAAAAAAAAAGCCCATCAATTATGCATTTTTCAATGAAAAAAGTACGAAAGCTTACATTTTTTCTCTTGGTCCGAGAATCTGAAGAAGAAGGGCCAGCGGAGTTACTCTCTCCACTCAATAAATCCAAGGTCCCTTTGGCATTCAAATTCGCCGGCTGGAAATCATGCTTGTCCGGCACCCCGTTGGTAACCGAGGCACCCACCTGCCACACATGATTCACCGACGTTTTTCCCTTTTCCGGCAAGACCAACGTTGCAAACAACCTCACAACGCCACCGGAGTACTCCGCCATGGATTCATTCACAGTGAACCAAACCCTGGACTCCTGAATTGCGTCATCGAAGTGGTTATATTATAGGTCTTAACGGTCATTTCACCGGTGGAGTCTCTGAAAGCGATTAAAGATTGGGCCCCCAACATTCCGTTCCCGGTTGGGTTAATGGCCCATGCAATCCATCCGGTAGATTTGGCGGGTGGAGCGATGAAGGCCACGGACAGCGTGGACTGGGCCGGATCGTAAGTATAATGGAGGTAAGAATTCAGAGTAGGCAAATCGTTGCAGTGGGTGTATAATTTATTGTTGCTGAATGTCTGTGACGAACAGTTTGCTGATTGTGACGGTGAGATTAGCAAGGAAAAAAACAGTAGCGCTACTGATATAATAAGTAGCAGGGGCTTTGAGGAAGATGCCATGGGAAGAGATGACAGTACTGTAGTGTGTCTGTGTCTGTGACTGTGAGTGACGGGCTGTCAGTAAAGCAGCAAAAGATTTCGCCGAATTTGTGTGTTTGAGGAGGAGAACGCGGAAAGTGATGTGGGAGTAAGTAATCGAGTAAAGTGAGGAGAGGAAGGACACGATGTTTGTTTTAAGGTGCGGAGTTGGACACTTTGCAGTTAAAAGCTCATCGAATGGTTTAGTGACACGTAAGAGGGAGGGGCTGGATGGGAAAGAAAATAAATGACGTCACGTGGATGTTATCATGAATCATGGGTAATGAATAAGAGGAAATATGGAGGTAAGGTTGGTCTATGACTGCATTTATACACCGTATAGTTAGTAGATAAATCACATATATCATATAATATGCGATAACATTATTATTATTTTTTTGGAAAAGTCTACTTTTTTTTATAAAAAAAATTATTTTCGTAATTTTTAAATATTTATGTAATATAATATCACGCAATACAAATTTTTAAAATTAAAAAATTAATTTAAAAAAAAAACTGTTAAATTTATCGTAATTATATATAAAAGACTTGCCAGAATATTCAATTTGGTCACATTCCATAATCTGCCGACTGCCGGTTGCGTTTTACTTACTAATATTTCATTTTAATTCATTCAATTGTGAGCACATAAATACATTTAAATGAGCAGTAGTTGTCTTTCCTTCATTCTTTTATTCTGGACTGCGGAAGAAAATGTGTATGCTCAAAGCAAACAAAGCCCAACCCAAAAAGAAACATCTGTCCGTTTTAATGGGCAATAATGACTTGCCAGTTTCAATGCTCATATTTGGGCCGGGCGTTACTCGTAAGAAGTAATATCGATTGAATTTCTGATTTCATTTATAGCTGGTTTGGAATTTGGACGGAAAGAAATGGGAAGAAGATAGTAAAAGATTTGGAGAGAAAAAGAAGCACCTTCTCCTATTTGTGAATTGAGGATATTGAGATGTACAAGATCATAAGAGAAATATAATGCAATATGTTGAGATTCACTTAATCTAAAGATTTACACGAAATGCAAATTCATATATATTCTGCTTTAAATTTTGCTCAGGACTAGTTAAAACAGTAAAAGATTTTTCTATTCTACCCGTACTGTCAAGTGTCAATTTCATTTTTTTTTTTTTTTTTTTTTTTAACTAGGCTGAAATTTTAGTAAGGTACATTTGGGTACGCTGGAATAAGGGATGATACATAAATAGTTTAGGAATGGAAGATCCTTAGTCCTTCCCAACTCCCCAAGTGACTGTGGCATTTGACTTTTACAATTGTAATTATTTTCTTCGTTCTAAAATAATTGTCAATTTAGACAATTTGTAAGGAAAATACGAAAGTAAGGTTTATGATTGTATTTATGGATATTGTAGTTACTCGCTCTATTTTATATGGTTTGTTATTTTTTTAGAAATTCAATTTATTAAGATAAGTATGCTAATGGTGATGATTGTTTAAATTTTTCTAAATTTACTTTTAAAATTTAAAATTTGAATAGTGTATGATAATTTTCTATAGAAAAACAAAAGATGAAAGTGAGAAGAGAGTAATGATTATGTTTTGACATTTTAAGATAAATATTTTAAGACAAACAAAAAATAATATTTTTAACGAGACCTAGGAGAGTATTAAGACAAATATCACCTATATACACTGTAATAATATCATTTTATATTACATTACTCATAAATACATATGAGTTAATCATTCCATAAATACATTTAAATGAACAGAAGTTATCTTTCCTCCATTCTTTGATTCTGGACCATGAAACAAAATGTGTATTCACTGAATCTAAGGATTTAGACAAGCGAACGAAGCCCGATAGAAAAAAGAAACATCTGTTCCTTTTAATGGGCAACAATGACTTGCCAGTTTCAATTCTCATATCTGGGCGGGGCATTACTATTCATCGTAAGAAGTAATATCGGTTGAATTTCTGATTTTCATTTACAGCTAGTTTAGAATTTGCACGGAAAGAGATGAGAAAGAAGATAAAAGACTTGAAGGTAGCACCTCCTCCAGTTTTGGAAATTACTGGATCGTATAAAAGAAATATAATGAAACATATTAATTTAGAAAAATTCTATAATCCCTTTAGTGTTTTTGAGGGAATCGTTTCCTTAATAGCTATCTAATGATTTATTATAATTGACACCTCATCAAATAATGATAAAGATTATTACATGTAACAATTCTATCATTTGCTTGTGAACCTGCTATAACAGGTAATCTTAATATTTTTTAAAGGAAAAACATAGTTTAAAATCAAATGAATGATGATTTTAAAATTAAGATAAATAAATAATCTCTATTAAAATCTTAGATAATTTGATAATGTGAATTATTTATAAAACTTGAAGTGAAATTATACTAATAAATAATAAAATAGCACTGTAAAGTAAAAGAAACTTATTATTAAAATATCAATCTACTATAGTCCAAAATAATTAAAATGAATTATTCCTTATCTAAAGTAGTATTATACGTACTATTATATAATCAGTACCATCAAAAAATAAATTTTTGTTATAAAATAGATATTTGGATAGTAATTTTGCGATGCAAAAAATAATTCGATAATACTATAAAATATGAAAGAAAGTATTATTAGATATTTAAATAGTATTCTCTTGTACAATAAAAAGTAATGCTACCATTTTGACTATTTCAAATTAACTAAGAAAGTCGATGCATAATTAAACATTAACAAACAAAAAATAAAATATGGATACAATTACATTATAAATCATTAATCACGTGAAACTATCCACTAAAATAGTAGCAAATAATAAAATTGTACTACATAAAATAAAAAACCTAACTATCAAAATATCAATATAGTATTACTGTATATAATGTACTATCTCTTATGAGAGATCCTAAAATTTTATAATTAAATTAAATTTAATGTTGGATTATTTATATTGAATCCAAATAAATTTTTGTAATGAAAGAGATACTAGGATGGTGGTTGGTAATGAAACAAATAATACAATAGTATTAGAGAATATGAAAGAAAGTATTATGAAATATGTAAATAGTATCCTCTCGTATAATAAAAAGTACTATTGACTCCATTACATCAACTTAATTAATTCTAAATCTTATGAGACATCCATCCGATATTTATGAGACATTAAATTAATGGTATTCTGATAAATTATCTATAAAATATCAAAATAACTTTTGGTAATAAAACATATATTGCATTATTAATTATTTGTGAAGAAAAATATTTTGATAGTATTTAAGGAATATAAAAAGAATTACTATTAGGTGTCTAAATAGTATTCTCTTGTATAGTAAAAAAATATTATAAGTCTTATATCAAATTAATTAATAAAAAAAATCAAAGCATAGATGAATATAGACAATTTCACAATCAAGAAATGAGAAAACTTATATTAGATTTTATTAAATGTAACATTATCAACCAAATTATTACAGATAGTAAATAGTACGATAAAGTGCAAAGAAACCTACCATCAAAATATTAATATAGTATTATCTAAAATAACTATATTGTGCTTACCCTTTTTTTGAATAGTATTTAAAAATGTCATCCTATTTGATTATATGAATGATCACGAAATATTTATTGAAGGCAAATTTCATGGTAACAGTAGTACAAATTGTTATTTAAACTTCATAATATTCTACAAAAGTGAATAAGTTATTGTAATAGAACTATAAATTAAAATGTAAAATTAAAAAGTACTTTGACAAACAAAAATAGTACTATCAAATATTGTAAAAGTTACAAACTTTGTTTGGTTATTAATGCAAAATTCTATGCAAAAGCCAAAAAGAAAAAAGAAACGGAATAAAAAATCAACTTATAAGTTATATATTATGCTCGTAATAATGTATAAAAATGTAATAAATAATATAGATGTAGTATGTTTATATAATGAATTAGTACTATCTATATGTTAGTATAGTACTATCATTTAAATAATATATATGCTACTTCACTATCAAACTCAGTGCTTAAGGTACAATCTACTTTGTGCAACTAAAAAAAATTAAAATAATATTTTTATATACAATAACATTATCATATAAATATGGATAATTTATGAAATAAAAATATGGAGTAATTATATAATAGTTACATACAATTATGCATATTTTCTTCTAGACTTTAATACTTTTAAGCCAAGATTTTAAAAAGAAACGGAAAGACTACTAGACCAAATGATGCTCTTCCTTTATTAATAATTAAAATATTTTGAATTTTATTTTTATTAATGTTAAAACTATTTTGATTGACAAAAATTTTACTATAAAAAATGAGTTTCACAAGTAAATTAATAAAATGTTGTTCAAATTTCACCACTTATGAAAACAAATAAGTCATTTGGATAATATTCTTAAAATATAAAAGAAGCACTATGGAAAATAAAAATAGTAGCATCAAATATCATGAAAGGTACTACTTCTCATTATTTTAATTAATAGATAAAATAATATAAAATATTATTAATCATAGAATTTTGTATGAAAATTAAAAATAGCACAATAATTTTCATAGTTAGTTTACATAAAACAAAACAAAAAAAAATTTATTTCATCAATGCAAAATCTTAAATATGAAATTAAGAAAATAAAAATGAAAAATGTAATATTTTGTCATGAATAAAAAAAATTGGCAATAAATAATGAAAAATATATTAATATATAAGGTAAAAGGAGTAATGGTAAAGGTTGAGGAGGAATTGTGTAAAAGATAAGTATGATGAAAAGAAATCAATCCTCAAAATTTAACAAGTTCCCTATCTAAAAAGAAAAGTTTGTGTGTGAAACTTTTTAAAATAAATTAGTTACACCTAATGTAATCCAAGAGTTCAAAATTCTCTTATATTTCTAACGGTAAATATTAAACTAAGGGTATAATACACCGGAAGGAAATGTAAAATATTCAAATAATCTATTAGCAAATACAGAAAAGATTAATTCATGTATATCCTCCTCATAATCATTTGGAGCATTTTCGGCTGAAGATTTTTTATTCCACTCCCCAGCCTTCACTGTATCTCACAAAATTATTAGGAAAATGTCATTTTCAATCCCTTTTCAATCCAGGTAAGAGTTTTAGCAAAGTGCACATTATAGAAAGCATAATAGCGAAGGAGAGCGATTCAATTACGAGACCAAAATAGTACAAAGGGCAGATGAGCTGTGTCGGATAAAGAATGGAATAGAAGTGTTCAGTGGTTCCGAAGTCGCTGATATTGAAGCCATTATCACAAAACCATTGCACATTTTTTTGGCAGGTCGATATTCCTATGCATATTAAAACATATGCAATAATAATTCGAATGTAAACAATCTACTTTAACCATATCGGCATATCGGAAATTCTTGCATTTTGGATGAGACAGGACTCTGCAGTACAAGTTCCACTCCTACCGGGAAAAGAACAGAGATGGGAAAGTGCGGATTATTAGCTTCATATCTCATTGTAAAAAGGAGATAGCCTGATCATTATATGTTCAATTGAAAACAAAATTAAGTATATGAATATATGGTCCAGCGATGTCAATAAGTCGAGTACAATGTAAATAATGTTCTATTAGAGTTCAAGTTCGAAATTTTTTTTAAAACTAGAGTTTTAAAAATTGAACTAAAATTTGAATTTGAACTCGTATAATTTGATTTTTTTTAGAAATAAATATGTCAATTTTTAAAAAAATATAAATATTTAAATAATTTTATATATAATAAAAAAATTTATAAATATACTCAAAAAATTCAACAAACACTCAAATAAAATATATATATATGATTGAGATCGATCTGACAAATAATTTGATTTCAAACTCAATCAATTTAAATTGGTATCAAACTTTTGACCAATTACTCACAAATATTTTGATTCGTTTACACTGTTAAGACGGGGTATGATTAACTATGTGAAATTGCTAGAAACGAGAATGCTAGCATATGCATTTAAGCTCTGACAAAGCATTATATTGCATCGAGGATCAAATCAAATGATGTAGCTGACTTTTCCTAGCAAAAATATGATGTTAGTGCCTTTGGGTTGAATTCCCGGACTTGGTCCAAATTATCCGCAGAGTCAGTATCAGTGACTTGGATGTTGAAACGAATAATGAGTAGTAAAAGAAGTAGACGAGCAAAAGCAGAACACATTATGTCCACAAGGGATATCCAATTATATTCTTTTGTTTCTTAACAACAACTACTAGTTGCTTCAATTAAATGACTATTATTTAAAATACAATTTTAAATAGTATTATTTCAATTAATATTGTAATAAATTTTTGAAATATAATATATATAAAATAAAAAATTGATTGAAAGATGTTTTTAATTAATAATTGTAAAATATTATTTAAAAAATAGCAAATAATACCTTGTCTATGAACCAATAAGAGCTGCACAAAGTTGATTAGGCTCTATCTCCAACTGCATGTGGAATTTAAGTCGATTAATGCAAGTTGAGCTGCCTCGTAATATCGATCATATCATGTGTCTATGTCCGTGTGTGAATTATGATACAACCCTCCACTCAACAATTCTTCCAACTTTTGAACTTTCTTTTGTGAGAGCTGAACGTTTTGGTCCTCCACATAAGAGTCTCAGTAACATCGGTGGAACTGAAACCAGATCTTTTTTCTTTTTAAATTCTTTTCTTGTTATGCTCTGCCTCTGAAGGAGAAAGTTCAAACTCTCTCGTTTACTTGAAGTTCAGGCTGACTATATTTATATATCAACAACTTAAATAATTTAATTCCCTAATTAAAGTGTGATCTGGGGATGTTCAAGTCGACTATATTATTGATATTAGTGTAACTGTTTTTTCTCATTTCCTCGAAAGTTCTTTTCTTAATTTGCTCAAATGAAACAAGATTTGACCTAAAGAGAAGGGAGAGAATAATTGTAAAGAGGGATTTGATGTTTCACTGAATTATGTATAAATAAATTGGGGTTTTCTTTATAGATGAGGGGTAAGTTCTTATTTATAGAGTTTGATCAGATATTCAAATTTTATTACCCAAATCAATCTCAACTAAATCGAACTCATGTAATATAAATTTGTATATACACATTATATATTTTTCTTTAAAAAACGACATTAAATTAGTTACGTGTCAATACATTGCTAATTCATATATCCACATGCTCCCCAGTAAGAGAAATACTTCTTCAACTCAAGATTTTACTAAATGACAATTATCTAGAAGACATAAATGCTCAATAACCATGCACGTTTAACAATTAGATTGACTAAATCTATTGGCAGTTGGCTAGTATGGTACAACATTCGCCAAATTTGCCAACAGTTCGAGATTGTCAACTCTCAATAACTAGTAAATTTAACATTTGAATTGCAAAAACTTCTTAGTTTTCGGTTTCCTAATAATCTCGAAATGTTTTTACCAAACACTGAAAACCCAGTAGCCTGCCTTCCAGAAGACCTTTTAGCATTTATTCAGTTGATTTCCAGAAGGATGATTGGTCTACTTTTACTTGCACAATAATATATGGCTGTTTTATGCTCCTCCAAGTCAAAAAAGTCTGCCGTGGCTGTATGCCACATTATCTTTCACCCATGATTATAGGAGCTAGCAAAATATTTCCTTTATATAAGAAGACCTTGGAGAAAGAAATTGCAATTAAACTCAACATGGCTTTCTTTCATCACATTCTTCTCTTGCTATTACTCTGCAGAACTGCACAGCAAAATCTGCTGAGCTTTGGGCTCAGAATTGCAATGACAATTCAAAAATAAGCAGTCCTCAACAATCAGCAAATATAGACAACTTGTTGGCTGAACTAGTTTCAGGCACTATCTTGAATGGTTTCACCACAAACTCCTTTGGCAAAGGTAAAGACCAAGTCTTTGGCCTTGCACAATGCAGGGGAGATGTGAGCAGCAAAGACTGTTCAATATGCATCCAAGATGCATCAAAACAAATCCGAAAACTCTGCCCGGATCAATCCGACGCTCGAATTTGGTACGATTACTGTTTTATAAAATACGACACGGAGAAATTCTTCGGACAAGTTGATACATCAATTGGGATATTCTTCTACAATGTTGAGAATGTAACTGATCCAGATTCTTTCAACAAAGAACTCGGAAATTTGGCGGATGAGATCAGTTCTGAGGCTGTTGTGCCTGGAAACGAAGGGCTTGGCAGAGCAAAGAAAAAACTGTCGCCTTTTCTTACTTTCTTTATGCATTGGCTCAATGCACAAGGGACCTTTCCTCGCTTTCTTGTGCTCAATGCCTGGCTACTGCCATTGGCAACTTCCCCACCTTCTGTGACAACAAGAAAGGATGTCGAGTTCTGTACAGCAGCTGCATCGTTCGTTATGAACTGTATCCGTTTTACTTCCCTCTTGATCCGAACGAGACCTTAGGCAATATGCCTATGACATACTACCACTCCATAGTTCAGAAGCCTTAAAAAATAATTGCTATGAATAGAAATAATCAGTTCAAACACTGAATTGCACATTCGATAATATATAATATTTCCTTCGTCTCGTCACGATTTTCATTTTTGTTTGTCCCAAATGTTTGATAAATTTAGACAAGATTTAAGCAACTATAATTATGAGACCGGGGTTGTGTTGTATTTACACTTTTATGTCTGCAAATCCTTTATGGCTCATTGCCAAACATGACACGCCATTATTCACTCAATAATTCTCCATGCCCAACAAAACCCCTTTATTTGAAGAAGAATGAATGGTTTACTTTGACCTCAAGGTCAACAAAATCTGCAACTACATATATATCCTCCTGAATGCTTCTTATTTTTTTCTAACTGATAAACTCCCTACAAAGTCAAGAAAATCCGCAACCTAAGTATACCCGCTTTGCATTTTTAAGGATAGAAGTTAATTTTCTTCCCCTTAGTTTAATTGAGCCTTCTCCTTCTCCTTCTCCTCAGTAGTAGATTTAATTAAATAACAATAAGTTAAACTATTGCCATTTAAAAAAATAAAATAAACTCCCTACAACAAGCTTAGGAGGAAACGCATCAATGAAATGTGTCATGCACGCATCAATGAAATACATTGGATTAATCACTCTTTGTATCTCTTGCATTTGATCAAATACGTTTACACATCCGCAAATGAAAGTATAGCTTCATTGCCACACGACACATACTTTTCCACACACACAAAAGAATTCTTCATGCCCTTTGTAGGTCGTGTGTAACCGGCTTAGGCTACAGTCTAAGTTTGGATTGATCCATTATTCTTTGTTTTCTGTTGGAATATTTTAATAGAATATATAAATTCTTGATATTTAATAATAAATTATTGAGATTTATTTTAGAAGTTATACCATTTGATGTTTTCAAGACAATAATGATGGTTTTAAATTCTATTATAAATTCTATATCATTATTTTGATGATAAATATTTATTTATTATTTGGGTCATAATTTTCATTATTATGAAATAAACACAATTCATTATATGAGTAATAATTCTCATTATTATTGAAATTAAAAATTATATATTGTATTTGGACAAAATGTGACTTAGATTTTGAAACCTATAAATATAGGGTATTGGTGGAAGAGTAAAAAATAATTTTTCTAGAAACTTTACTAACAAAATTATTATTTGCTTATCACTACAAAAATACATGGACAAAGTAAGGTGTGCAGGAAAGTTTCTACTTCCCTTGATTGTGCATATCAAAGGGTGGGTTGTTGTATCTTAGAGGTAACCTGTCCGCACAACAACATAATACGTTGAAATAAAAAATCTGTAGGGGCACGAATCGTCTTAAAGAGAGTGAATATACGCATCAACTCTACTGTACTTTTTAATAGCAGTTTGTACGTGCAAATTGATACAAAGTTTATTTTTTCCTTTTATTGTGAGAAACGAACTAATATTTACATTGTTAATTCTTTAAGTTTAAATTATTTGTGATATTTATTGTGATGCAGAACCAACAATTTTAAGATGATTCTACCTCTTAACGAATTATATATAGTGATTATCTACAACTAAAATGAAGTCTAGTCAGATTCTACAAATTTGCGTCTCGACTAAAAAAAAAATAAAAAATAGGTCCAAAATGGTATGATTATACTAGCTGGAAAGCAATTGTTATTACGCGCCTAGAATTAGAGTGCATGCAAGGTGTCATATGATTAGTATATTGAACTCTTGAATTTCTTTGAGATGGCTGGTTGTTCGTTGCCTCACATTTTGCCCCGTAATGCCTTTCTAGAATAGAGATTATTTTTTGAATTGGTGATGCGCTATCACTAATATATGGGGTATGCTCCAATTTCCTCTATTTGGTCTGTCTTAGAATGATGAAACAATAATAATGTTTATGTAACTTCACTACCTAAAAATTGTTAATTACCTGTATATTTTGCTGCGATTTTTATCTAAAAATCGACAGGTAACAAGACTTTTTGCGGATTTGGGCGCCAAAAAAAATTCGTGAGTAAAAAAGCTGTGGATACTTATTTGTTGCGGATCATAAAATTTGCAGCTAATTTGATGCGGATTTTGCTGCGAAAATTTACATGCGGATATTTTGCGCTTCAAATTCCGTATCAATATTTCGATAAGAAATTGTTTAGATGGACTTTTAATGGGGATTTTGCTGCGGAAAATATCCCATGTAAATTTTCGCAGCAAAATCCCTATAAAATTCCGTAGCAAAATCCCCATGTAAGTATGTCGTAGCAAAATTTGCAAGTAATACCCGGAGGTAAAAAATATCCGCAACTATAATTCCGTAGTAAAATCCCCAAATAATTTTTGCAGTAAATAATTTCCGCAGCAAAATCCCCAAATAATTTTCATAGGAAATTTTTGTTAATGTTGTTTGGTTTTTTCTTTCCCCTATACCATTATGTCATATTCCACCAATTTCATCTCAAATAACAATTCACATTCAAAGAAATATAATACGAAACAAATTCAAATACAAATACAAATATAACAAATTAGTTTTCTAAATAAGCAATCAAATATAGTCTAATCATCCGAGCTACCATCTGCATCATCCTCATCATCTACATCAGGAGGTGGGGAATACTGGTTTAATATTTTTCATATAATATGCATTATGAACTGGTTTAAGCAAAATTGTATAATCTTAGTAAAAAATATGAATATCTCAAGAAATATAATTGTTTTAAGAAATATGTAGTGTGTATATATATATTAAAAGAGCGAATTATGTTGTTAGGAAATATTAATGTAAAAGTGTAATTTAGTCACTTTTTGATTACCTATATTTTTGTAAAATTGAGCCAATTTAATATTTTTTTTAATCCGTATCCACCAACTCAAAACAACAGTTATTTTGAAAATAGAAAAAGTATATTATAAAAAAAAATTATAGTCTCGTTAGGGTACTATGACGTTATACTTTAAATATTTGTACAATATAATAACGCATACACTTAAATAGTACAAGGTATAAAGCCACGATATAACAACCTAACAAGAACATCGAATTCTCCTTATAAAAATCCCTTCTCAGATGAGGTACGTATGTTTATGCATTCTAGTTCATAGTTTATGAAAGAAAATGTATAAGGCAATCTTGATATGGGAAATTGTTTGGTAAGTCAATGATAATATTATTGATTCTTTAATTTAAAATCACCCATGTGCATCACAATATTCTCCTATATGTTACAGTGAAATTATTTCCCAATATGAACATTGATAGTTTCGTAAATTTTGTTTGTTGGGGGTAAGACATGTAATTTGGTTGAGCAATTGAGACAACTTGAATTGATGAGTTGCTCTAATAACCTAAGAATTTGAGCTCTTGGAAGTTCTGGTTAGGGGTAGGGCGGGACGGGTATTTAGTTAACTCAATAATTCTGACCTTCATATTACAGATATCCAGAGTAAGATACCCGATTGAAAACCATTATTCATTTTAAAAAATCAAGACTAAACTAATTAACCTCATCTTAAGTACCAAACTTTACGTAATTTTTATGATTAACAAGTTAACTATTAAGTATTCTATATATAATCCATAAGAAGAAAAAATAATCAATATTAGTTATTCCAAGACAAAATTTAAGTTATTTTTCATTTTAGTTTTAAAAAATTACATCATTTTTTAAAACTAAAATGAAAAATAAAAATAGTATGACTGAACAATTTGATAAAAATAGTATAACTGAAAAATTACTGAATAAAAGAAAAGACAAATAAATTGTGTAACCTTCTTGGGCTCTCTAGACCTTTATTTTCCTCCACACAAATTGGCAATGAGATACCCACTTTAATTTTCCCAGTGTGTGGTCAATAAAAACAGTGATGCAATTCTTGAAGTTAAGCCTTAAATTTCAAGACTCTCTAATCTTTCGTGCATCCGAGTCATCTACATGGCAAATAGTAAATAACTCTAGATGCTTCACGAATGAAGATTCAACTTGGAGGAAAAAAAATCATCCACAATGCATATAAAGCCAAAAAAAAACTGCTAGAAACATCTTGCTTTTATCCTATTTAAACTGCAAACTATGATTGCCATCAATTGCAGAAAACACACAAACAGCACATAGTATTATTGTTAACACTGACATTGCTGACATAAATTTGAGGAAAATACATTAGATGTCCCAGAAAACACACAAACAGCTCTATCTTTATCTGTGTCTCACCTTCCTATCTGCAAATGCCAAGATTCTCCAAAAAACAAAAAAAAGTAGAAATCGCTAGAGTAAAAAAGCTAGAAATTTCTAGAAAAAAAATGAAAAATAACAAAATAAAAATCTTAGGGAAATTATGTGAAGATAACAAACAGCTGCAAAAAAAAAAAAAAAAAAAAAAAGTGGAAACATAGAAATACATTACCTTGCAACTGTTTGAGGAGGTGGAGGCTTGAAAAGGACAAATAAGCAGCCTTGAAGAGGAGCAATCGGCTTGAGGAGAGAAAGAAATGAGGAAAAAGAGATGGGAAGGAGAGATTGAAATAGGAAGAAGGCGGCGGGAAGAAGAAAGGGAAATTTCTTCTTCAATCCGCGGGTGAATGGTGATAGAAGGTGGCGGAGGTGGGTGGAAAAGGGAAAGAGGGTTTTTTTTCCGATTTAATCTGGGAGGAGATGGGAGGGTTTTGTGATTATAACTTTAAATTTACTGCAGATTTTTTCCGGTGGAATTTTGCTGCGAAAATTTCCTGAGGAATTAGCTGTGAATATTTTCACATGCAAAATATCCGCAGCTAATTTCGCATGTAACTATATAAAAGGCTAAAAAATTCTTTCAAAAATCTACAGCTATATCCGCGGCAAACTTACGCAGCAAAATCAGCAGAAAATTTACCTACGAATTTTGCTGCGTATTTTTTTGTAGGTAATGCATTCCTGCATTATGGAGGAAATTTTACCTACGGATTTTGATGCGGATTTTTTAATCCGTAGCAAAATTTTATTCTCAAAACTAAAATTCGTAATAAATTCCCTAGCTATTATCTGTGAAAAAAAATCGCAGCAAAAATCTGCATGAAATTTGCAATTTTTTGATAGTGCTTGGGTATATAATCAAACTGGAATTGTATCAGTATCAGAAAGGACATCATTAGTTACATGCTTCATTTACTATGGAATGAGTTATAGTAAAAGTTGATCAATGAGTTCAAGATAATTGAATAAACTAATAATACTAATATATATATATATATAATTGAATAAACTAATAATACTAATATCTCTATATATATATATATATATATATATATATATATATATATAATATGTCTATTTAGAATTTTTTGTGTTTAGCGATGATAAAATATGTGTATTTCTTTGAAATTGCTGTACATAGCATGAGACCTTATTTGTGAGGCTTTACGTACATATATTTACATGTACTTCGAATACATAAATCCAAATCCATCCTAAAGTATAAAGTGAAGAAATTATTACATAGATTTGAGATGTATGTCCTTATTTTCACCTTTTGCCATGAATCTAATATGTGCCGTGATGCCTTCATTTGATGCTTCAATTTGAAGCCATATTTTGACGAAATGACCTTTAAGTGTGTTACAAATAAATATAAGTTCAGTTATGGATTTTTCTATTTAATACTAGTTGCTGGTGGAAAAAATTCTCTTGAGATATGAAAATTGACTTTGCTGAAATGGCTATCTACTTAGCCTTGGCATGATTTACTTTTGGTAGTGGTGATGAGGTATCACAAAGTACTGTCCTAAGGGAAGAAATTATATATTAAACTTCGTGTAGATGTCTTTGGTTATGTGGAACCATATCCCTTTTCTTTTTTTTTTCTCATTGGTGAGAAATAGAAAATTGCACTGCTTCAGCATAGTCATGAAAGTATGAGAAATAGTAGGGGGGAATGTATTCTTTTTGCTTATAATCATGAAATTTGATCCTGAATGTTATATGCCTTTGGTTTAATTTGAGATATTATGTATACATTAATTGCGAAGAGTTTAAATTCTTTTACAAGAAAAATTATTTACATTCATAATTGTTTTCGTATTATGAAAATGTGAAGGATGATCATTGATAACTACACAAGAAAAAAAAAAAAAAAACTTATGTGGTATTATGCTATTTGCTCAATTTATGATATGAATGATATTATATTATTATATTTTGGATTTCATTAATCCTTGTTTGAGTGTATGTAGATTGATAGTCACAAATAAGTGTGGTAGATATCAATATCTTGGATTAATTTTTTTTAGACAATAAAATTGTAAAAGTAATTATATGTGTCTCTTGATACTTTCTTGCAAAAAGAAAATGGTGGAAATACTTAAATTACTTATGCGATATCTCTTGAGAAAAATCAGTATATTTTCTTGATAGGTTGGGGTTAAAAATAAAATGTACGATAATATATTTAAATGATTTCTAGTAGATCAATATACTACTGGCCATTGAAAAGCGATTATGATATATGAAAAAATATAACAGCTTCTAGTGGTAGACTATTGGTCTTCTAAATTGATGATTCCTAATAGTAAGGATATTGGTTACTAGAGGAGAAAATGTGATTTTACTTAATGTGAACATATATATATCTATTTAATGGTTGTAATTGTGTGGAATATTTTCTCACCAGAATATAGTATAATGTGACTATATTATTTTGAGACTTGTTGAAATTATTTGACTTGAATGTCGAATCTCATATCTTTGTATAATAATTTGTTATAGTATAAAATCTCAACGTTGAATCAAAGATATGAGGTGCCTCGAGGGAAATGAGACTTATGCCTAAAATTTATTAAATTGAAATCATCTATGAAGATACTTCTACCTAGGGATTGGAAATCCCAAAAATTAGGTTGAAGAAAAACGAATCATAGAATAGTTATAGTTTGAGAAAAGCATGCAATTAGTGACCAATTAAATAAGTCTATTCATATAGTACAAAGCATGTATGTGATCCTACGATGAAAAGATTGAGATTTAATCTTTTAATGAGTTCCGTATACCCCTCGTGGGTGGGATGTCTTAGTCATGGGATCCTTCATAGACTCACCTAATAAGTGAAAGTGTGGGGCCGCTTCCTATGAGAATTTGGCTAATTCTCTAGAGCACTCATGAATCTAGGATAAAATACAAGGCCCTAATGTGTTGGTCTAAGAAGTTTATATTAACATCTTGAATATCATGTATGTGACATAGTCCTACATACCTTAAAACAGTATTAGTTTCAAGATTTAGCCACTTTGACTCTAGTATATGGATTATGGAAACACTAAATGAAGGTTTCAAGGTATTGTCACTTTCATTATGTATAGTGTTCTCACTTTGTCCATAAATATATAGTATATATATTCTATTAAAATAAGTGGGAGATTGTTGGAATATTTTAGATTTCATAAAATACATAAATTCTTAATATTTAATAATATATTATTGAAATTTATTTTAGGAGTTACACCTTTTGATGTTTTTAAGACAATAATGGTGGTTTTAAATTCTATTATAAATCCTATATCATTATTTTGGTTATAAATATTTATTATATGGGTCATAATTCTCATTATTATAAAATAAACACAATTCATTATATGAGTAATAATTCTCATTATTATTGAAAATAAAAATCATTGTACATTATATTTGGGTAAAATGCGACTTAGATTTTGAAGCCTATAAATATAGGGTATTGGTGGAAGAGTGAAAAAACAATTTTTCTAGAAACTTTACTAACAAAATTATTTTTTTCTTATCACTACAAAATTATATGGACAAAGTAAGGTGTTTGGGAAAGGTTTTACTTCCCTTGATTGTGCATATCAAAAGGAAGTAACAATTTTAAGTCGGGCTATTGTATCCTAGAGGCGACGCGCTATAACTTAATGCATCAGAATAAAAAATTCGCGTAGGGGCGCGAATCGTCTTAAAGAGAGTGAATACGCGCATCAACACTATCGTACTTCTTGGTAGCAGTTTGTTCGTGCAAAACGATACAAAGTTTATTTTTTTCTTTTATTGTGAGAAATGAGGTAATATTTACATTGTCAATTTTTTGAATTTAAATTATTTGTGATATTTATTATGATTAACATGATTTTTTGTGGTGTACAACCAACATTTTCTATTTAAACAGCAGCCAAATAATCAGTATATTTTTTAATCATATTTTATCTCATATATAGTTACGGTGACATGATTTTAAATAATATTCTAAATAATGTCCAACCAAACGGGGCATTAGTGATTGGCCTGGCGCCAAAAAGTCATAAATTTGTAATGATTGAGAAGAAAAAATCATTATTGATTCATAAAAAATGATCTCAAACATGTATAAACTTGCTTCCCTTGATGCTTACTCGTTCTAAAAGATTTTGTAAAATTTTGCCAGAGTCGATCTTGGCATGCTTGTGTATATACAAGTTTCTAGTTTTGCAATATCATTGAAAACGCTCAAAACGGCACATCTAGATCCGAACGAGGTCTTATTTCTGAATTTCTGTTGCGTCACGGATCAAATTCAAAGCATTTTTAGTCCTAAGCATGTCATGTCTAATCATTTAGTGATTCTCTGCATCCCACATCAGATGATAAATCGAAAAATATCCTTCCAAATAATCCAATGCATTTAACTTGGTCCTCCGAGCAAAGTGCCAATATGACCAATACCAAAATAAGTTTCTGTGTCACTTTTTGTAACACCATATAATAAACTATGAAGATTAAATAGTATGATTTTAATAAAATAATTTTAACAGATCATTAAGTTATGTGATAGAAAATTCTCAGCGATTTTGTTTCCTTTTCTTGCACGCGAAGACATAATTGGAGTTTACGAAACAAAACGACACTCGTAAGAGCGGTTTCCGCAGGCCCCATTCTCTCTGTGATGCTGCAATGGCCTGTGACTGTACATCCTTCTCTATGTCGATGTCCCATATCAAAGATAAATGAATTTCATATCTTTGTTAGGACCACCCTCGATCACAGATTTTAAAAGTGTAAATACGAAGAAGGATCTTGATGAGTACCTCAATAATGTTAGACTACGTTTATTTTCTTTTTAAGACCTTTCAACAAATAAATAGGGGTCTGTCCTTACCGAGGAGATGACCCTATATTGGTTTGAATAGTTACTACTACTACTAGCATGTTACAGTAATTTAAGTGATTTAAAAGATCTGTTTAGGAAATGCTTTGTGAAATATTATCCACACAGAATCGCTTTATGTTTTACATTTTCATGTTGTAAAATTGACTCAGTAAAATGTCATTAGCAAGGCTTAATCCTTTTGTCCTCGATCAACCTGAATGTGTGAGGGTCATGATCAGACTACAGTTTTGAAGAATTTTTTTTCCCCCCAACAAAAATGGTTCTAATATTCCACATTCTTCTTCTATTGAGTTTTCAAACAAGACAGGCAGACACTTAGGACACAAGCATATTTCTGCTTGCCTGGATGGGGAAGGCCTTAATGCTGTACATATGCTAGATAGATAGATCGACCCACCCCTCTAAATGTAGCACATTTACATTACACAGGTTAACACCTAAAAAGCCAATTCTAACCCCTTGAAAATGTGAAAAAGAATCAATCAAAGCTAATTAATTAATAGAAGGACAAAGAAATACAATTTAAGTGGTAAGATATTTCTTTTATAATTTATTGATCATAAATTTGAATCACTCGAAATCAGAAGGAGAGGTGATTTTTTTTTTTTTTTTTTTTTAAAAAAGTAGAAATTAAAACTTCAGATAAACTATATAGTTGGGTAAAACAAATAAGACACGTCCTAGAAACTACATGAGGCGTTTGGGCCAAAAACTATGAACTTTGTCAGTTGGGGACCTCCTTTGTTGTGTGCTCCTCTCCTTCTCTCTCTCTGATCACTGAATATATATCATAGCCAGTCCATCTCTTATGGTCCTTATTCAACGCACAACCCTCCACACTTCCAATTTCTATCTCTTTCTTTCTTTCTTCTTCTCTCTTTTCTGATATCATATCTAAGGCTCAAATGGCCAGAACTAAGTATCCCTTCTTGCAGTTGCTCTTCTTCATTCTATTCATTGCAGCACCTGTCGTGCAACTACAAGGTCATCTTCAATTCTCAATAAACAATTTTTTTTTTTTTTTAAAGATTGTTAATTATTTCAGCTACATTTTAACTGATAACTAGGTGTGACAGGGTCTAGAACTCCAATATTGGAGCATTTTAATGATTGGAAGGGCAATCGTAAGTCTTCTTCCGAACAAGAATTACAGTTTCAGGTGCGGAAAACAAAGCATTAAATTCCTGCATAAAAATAAACGTTGTTGAATTTTCATTTCTTGGTTTATTTGGCTGCTGACTTATTCGTACCATCGATATTGTGAAAAAAGAAAAATCTCAAGACGATAATAAACAAGAATTCGAAAAGATTGATGATTGGGTCGGTGGTACGTCGCCAACGTGCACTTACAATGAATGCAGAGGATGCAAGTACAAGTGTAGAGCTGAGCAAGTTCCAGTCGAAGGGAATGACCCAATTCATAGTGCGTATCACTACAAATGTGTTTGCCATCGTTAATTTTTTTTTTTTTTAAGTAGAATTGAATGAGATTATAAGACCTTTTGCATTTTGCTTCAACTATAAAGAAATTAATACGTACTCTAGTGATTATTAATTAATTATCAGAATAGTTTTTCAATTCTTCAATGTTAAATGTCCAAAATTTTGCTGTCTTCGTGTCAATATTTGTGGATTTTGAATGAAAATTTTTGTATTATGTGTTCTCCATCTTTAATCAGAAAGGTCTTGTTAATTTATAGTACTATATGTTCTTTTCCTTGTATTCTCCTCTAAGTTTCTTGTTCTTCTTTTTTGGTTTTGCTGTAAGAATCGGAGTCATTTTAGGCCAAAGAACTGGAGTCTATCACAAGAAAAATAAGATAAGACATATCTACTATTGTAATTTCGAATTCTTAAGTTTTACAATTTCATTTTTTTTTTATTGTGAAAATTCTGTTTAATTTTCTTTTTGTCGATGGTCAAGATTAGACAAGAGTGTAACTCTAGTGATTAGAGTTTAAGGGAAAATTTCTAAATATATTTCTAAGAACATTTGAAGGCTCTTTTCATATACTAGTAACATATAAATATTATTATTCTGATTTCATGTATGCCAGTGAATGCGAAAAAAGAAAATGGAGAGCACATACAATTTTTCGGCTGTTCTAAGATACAATTCTGGGTTTTGGCTACATTTCTCTACTGGGGAGGGAGGAAGGTTAGGAGGAGGGTTTAAGAGGCCTCTGCAAGCAGCACATGAAAGTGGTCCCAATAATATATGCATTAGTCCACCAATGGTCCTCACATGTGCAATCTTGTAAAAATCTGTTCTATTTCAACTAAATGCCACAAATTGATTCAATTAGGACTTACCAATCCCATTTTGTGTATACTTCCTTTTCTCCACCTATTCATTCTACAAAAAATAAAAAATAATAAAAAAGATTTGAACATCTAAAGAAGCAGGGAGGGCCCAACCAGCCCCATTTTCTGTATAGTTCCTTTTCTCCACCCAAAAAAAAAAAAAAAAAAGATTTGAACATGTAAAGAAGCAGGCAGGTCCCATTTCTTGAAGTACAGAAATGTGAAATTCAAGCATGCAATGCCAAACTTATGCAACTCATTGCTTTGCACCCTGATTAGCAGCTATTTAGTACCAGGGCACCACTACAAGCATTTATCCAATAATAAAAGCCGACCAGTTAGGCGGTGATTATTTGTAAAGAGGACCAAGTTATAAATGATGAACACAAAAATTGTGCACTGTAAGAATGTTGAAACGAAATTGATGTTTTGAGTACTGCTGTACTTTCCAAGTCTGAAGTTAAGTACATTATCGTGACACGAGTAGTGTTGGAAATATTCCCATTTGAATCGAATTTATAAAATAGTACATACACCTCTTAGATTCTTATTTTTGAGAGCCGATACCACCTTACTTATATAAGTGATATAAACTTTTCAAAATTAAGAAATTTCTGACACAAGTCAAAAACTCAATCCAAACAAGAACTCCCCGTGAGTTGTTGTTGAAGAAGTCTTTGTGATAGAGAGCACCGTAACCCATGGGCGTGGGATTCGCAAATCATTCGGCTCTTTGTGGCCCAATTAAACAGATCCAGGTAATGGGCCGAACCCCAAATTGTATGGAGCGGAGTATATTGGGTTAGGCTTTTATGAAATTGAACAAGTAAACATAAATACGTGATGGCATAAACATGTAAAATTACCTCAAAATTGATAATACATACGTTTCAAGAAATTTTTACATCAACAGAATTGTGTTAAATCACCTCAATTTACTTTATCTCACATCACCTCAAAGGTGAGATGATTTAATATAAATTACAGAATCCATAATATTATGTCATAAATTTGATTTATATTGATATTTTATATGGATATAATTCACAATTTACTTAGTCACACGTCATATCATAGTTATGATTTGAGGCTCAAAATTTTTTATAGTTAGAATGTTAACTTTGGTCGTTCTTTTCTCACTGTATCCAGTCACACAATTGCTCATTTGAAACAGGGGCAACTCATACAAGAAGTTATTGATGGTGAAATGTTATCTACGAGAGTCGTCTCTCATTGTAAAATCTCATTTTATACTTCCAAAATGTTTCTATATCCTCTGTCTAATTAGCTACCTTAGTTCTATTACTAGCTACTATACGGCGGGAGATATGTCTACTAATCACAGTCCATGGAAACTTTAATTAGTTAATGAAGTCAGTCGCAATCTTTCAAACACCAGGGAGTTGACTACGTTATTATTCAAGGTATTTGTTGGTCCAGGTGACCAGTTGAACAAACTCTCCTGCATCGTTTTGTGTCGAATGTGTTGATCACAACCATGCATGCAAAGGAAAGAAATTAGTAGTCAAGAGCAGTGGAAAGCTATAATATGTCTTCTCCGTGGAAATTTATCTGTGCGATGCCACCCGCAACCAGCGGCTCCTTAAATTTCGAAATCGTGTTGTATACTTTTATGCTCGTTCGACAGAAAACACTCTCCGTGTTGTATACTTTTATACTCGTTTGACAGAAAACACTCTTTCAACAGGCAATTTCTTGTGTATAACAAGAAATAGAAATTGTGGGTCTTGTACGAATCTCGCTTATTGTGAAACTATAATCTTTATTTTTTTTTGATAAATCATACACTTTGATATACCGTAGTTAGATGGCCAAAAAGGGTCCCGTCCCCATGCGCGCACGAGGTTTCCCGTGGATCCAGACGAAAATCCATGCTATTACATGTGTCCGTTGTCTGATTGAGGAATGTCAGCATTGGTACGATGAAATGGTAAGTGCCTTCCTGTTGCCACGTGGCAGTGTCAATGCAATGAAACAAAATTGGTCCGTGTTTAGTAAATCCGCAATGGAATGAATATTATACAGTAATAGTTAGAGATAATTAAAAATAATTTTAATAGACACATTTTTTTATTTTTTAATTATTCAGTTGTTTAGAATAGTGCAGAATAAGAAACAAATATATATATATTTTTTCATATTTTAATTGCATTAGATTTTTTTTACCATATATTCCATTTATTTTTTGAAATAAAACTTTTTGTTACCATATGCTGCCGGACTGCCTATAAATACATTTGACCAATTGAGCAATGCAACCAGAGCACAAACTTCGATTAAGCCTTCAATTTTCTCTCGAGTCTTTTAGGTTTCATTTCATCTGAAGAAGAGATATGACAGGGGCGGCTACAGAAGAAAGAGAAGAGCGAGTGACTCTTGATCTGCTCACCAAAAAAATGGACGACTTTGCTAGAGAAAGAAATTGGGAACGTTTTCACAGCCCCAGAAATCTCCTCTTGGCTCTGGTAAATATATATTCCGTTGAAACTACCCTTTACAAATTAATCCATCTTCTTTTGTTTTTTTTGGCTTTAATTGTTTTTATATATGGTATTTAATTTCTCTAGGTCGGAGAAGTAGGAGAACTTTCAGAGATATTCCAATGGAAAGGAGAGGTCCCAAAGGGACTTCCTGACTGGAAAGATGAAGAGAAACAACACTTAGGTGAAGAGCTTTCAGATGTATTGCTATACCTCGTACGACTCTCAGATATTTGTGGAGTTGATCTTGGTAAAGCTGCTCTTAGAAAGGTTCAACTTAATGCCCTCAAATATCCAGTTAATGTCCAAAACAATTCCAATGGCGACGGTGGCTCTGAGAAACCATCTGACTAATTACGGCTGCTATCAAAGATTCAAGAACCCAACTGTTTGTTTGGCTCTTTTTTGTTATGCTATAAATGGAAAGTTATTAGGTCATGTAGGGCCATAGCTAGACAGGCTTCTATGGTAGTTTTTGCAGAAATCGTTGTATTTCAAATTATTTGAAAAATATGAACAAACATTTATGGCATGAAATTCTAATATTATATCGGATGACTTTTTATTTCTTTGGACGGATGCTGTTTATTTTGGCATTAATTCTTGGAGATTTTGTGACGGTTTTGGCAGATGAGAAGAACGGAATCCCCTGACAGATGTATGAGATAAGTGCTATTTTGTTATCTTCCTAGGACGAAAAATCTTATAATCTGTTAGCAATATTTGTTGCATTATAATTAATCTCATTATTATTTTAAATATATTATGAATTATTTGACTTTCATTATTTTCATTTTAAGTTATCGTTTCCACTGATTCATTGCAATGAGGAGAGGGAGACAGAATATGTAACACTCGACTTTTCTGATCATTTTACACATTTTCGTATTTGATTTTATATTTTTAAATATTCATTAATATCTCTTTTAAATATTAAATAATCATTTTACCTTTTTAAATATTTTTTAAAATTTTCAGGTCAAAGTATAATTTTACAAAACTTCAAAAACTAAAGTGCAAATATTAAAAATCTATTAAAACGAGGTCTCGAAGTCTCCTAATTCATTTTCCTTCTGCTAAGTTACTTTTAAAATCCATTCATCTAATTCTTCAAATTCTATCTTTAATTTGAAAATTTACTCCCAAATCAAATTAGTGATTTAGGAATTCTCGTAAACCTTTAATCCAACTTCAAAAGTAAGTTTTACTTACAGATTTGTAAGATTTTTATATTAAATTTCAAGTTCTTTAGGAAATTAATTTGTTTAATTTTGTTGTTTATGTATTGATTTGATTACCAAATATGTTTATGAGCTATTGGGATTGAATTTATGGTTTGAAATGACTTTTAACTAGTGTTTTTGTGAGATTTGAATTAGGGTTTTGACAATTCTTAACCTAGTGAGATATTTGAAATTATGAACCCTAATTCGTAGATTTTTATCTTATTTTCACAAATTTAAGTCAATCGTTACTTAATTGTGTTCAATTAATGATTAATTTGAGATTTTAGATGATGCCCAAAAGTGAATTTCTATCTCAATTTTTATCTTAATGGTATAATACTCTCCTGGTTTAGGTGATTTGGAATTAGAGATTTGTTTGAGACCGTCGAAATTAGGATACATCTACGAAATCAATTTTCAAGGTAAGTAACGTTTACTCATTTTTATCAATACCCTGTATATGATTGGTATTGTAATCATAGAATAATTAATATTAAGATAAGTATATTTATTTCGATTAATATTTATAAGTTAAGTACGTTTATAAATTATATGTTTGTTATGTAATATATCAATTGTTCATTATTGTGCTATGTGTTAATAAATGATTACTGTGAAGAGCTCAATGGGTCACTTTAGTGGATTTGGTTATGAGTGAGTGAATGAAATGATACATTGAGTACTCTGTTTTGTAAATGTTATACCCAATCTATTGGGAAGACAAGTGATAGACACTCCGTTATGCCTTGTTTACTCGGACGGATAATAGGTAAACAATTCTATAGTGCTGGAAAGACTTTTGTGAACCATGAGCTCCTTGATTGACATTTGGATTTTAATTGTTGAAAATGTCACGTATATTGTTTCCTGTACTGATTGTGTACATTATGTTATCTATAATTGTGTTTAAATATTATTTACTTCCGTTATTATTTTTCCCCTTTTGTTTGCGGTCGAGGACCAACAGGAGACGTTAGCAGGTCATGAGTCAAGTGCTGATCAGGGAGAAAATTACAGTACAGACCTTATTGGCGCTAGATTTTTCCTGATTACTATTTTAGTGTGAGATTTGTTCTTGTGTTTAGGCTTATGTGCCTATGGACTTGTTAGATTTACCTTGTGATTGAACTTTTGACTATGGTTGGGTTGTGGTTTGATGTTTGTATATGGTTGTGATTTGATTTTCGTGAATTATTATGAATATGATTGTTGAATATACTTTTGTGGTCTCAAATTGGTTGATTTTGAAACCTAATGACAGGTATTATGGGTTGTATATTGCTCTTGTACTGTGTCTTGTATGCTTGGAGTGATGCGGCTTGTCATTGTCGTTTTAGAGGCGTGACAGAATATAAATTCAATGATTTTGGACATCTTTTGCAGCAGTCAATTAATACAATGTGAAGAGACAGGATTGTATTTTTTACAAATAAAATAATTACTATAGTAATTAAGATTTAAGAATCTAATCGTGTAATACTACAACAATTTTTTATACAATCGGTCAACATTATCCCAATTCTCATATCTTCTATCTATTAAAATTTTCCCTTGTATCGTGCATTAAGCATCTTTAGCTACTTCGTCTGATGCTTTGTCCGTCATGAGTTGGATGTCCCGATCACAAACACTGCCAATTTTGGGTGGTGATTGAAAATTTGCTCTCAATTATTGACCAATGAACAAGCTAAACTAACGGCAAATATAAAATCACCAGATTTTATGTTTTACACTCTATTTTATTTTTTGTCATATTTTTAAATAATCTTTTAAAATTTTGAAAAATAATTTTATCAAAGTAATTTTTATAATTTATTTAATAATATGATAAAAAATAAAACAAAATAATAAAAAATCCTTAACGAAATATAAGTTGGTAAATGTTGGATTGATGACCATCTTATTGAACTCGAGGCATGCCTGCGGTGGGGATGGTTCCCAACTACTTGGACTTGCGGCATCCTACGGGTTGTTTGTCTCTAGGCTGAAAAACAACATTGCCAACAAATCAAAGACTAATCTAGTTGAGAGAATGTTGTATATAATGTTTTAGGAAAATGATTTACTTAGGCATAATTTAAAATTATTTATCAAAATAAATTTACATATTAAAATCGTATTAAACCGTCACCCTCTTAATTTTTTTATATTTAGTTAATTTTATTCATTTTTCTGCAAATCGAGTAATATATTAATAATTTTGCCACATTTTCATTTTTTATAGATGCAATGAATGTTTTACTAGTGGTAGTACAAATAAAGTCCCTAGTTTAGTTAATTAAGTTTGCCAAATTTCTAAACCTCATATGGATAAGATAGAAAACTATATACTAAAAGAATATTAGCTTTGATGGCGAAATCACAAGATTTTAAATGTTCTTTATTTGACGATAGCGAAAGTTGATTAGACTTTGTTTTCTCTCTGGCTAGAAAACTCAAATAAATAACCAGAGAAAAGACAATGTATTGATAATAAGATCTGTTTATTATGTTTTCGGAGATTTGTTCATCTCCTTTTTTAATCCATTTTCTATTCAAAATAATCGCAAAATACTTTTATTACTTTTCTTTGGGATTGACAATCATGCCCAAAGAAAAAGATAAATAAATAAACTTTCGGGGAAGTAAAAAAAATGTTAAAAGGATGTTATTGTTGGGAGACCAAAGAATACACATGCTAGATGTTTTCAAAGAAAGGCTTTATTTATTTATTTATTTATTTATTGTTTTCGAGAAATAATCACCATTTTGTCAGTTTTTCTATTCTTCAAAAAAGAAAAAGGTTTTTTTTTTCCAAATTATGCATTGGGCACATTAGAAAAATTATTAACATTGTATTTGAATAAAGCGATTTGGGTGGATGTGATTTAAAATCCTAATCTATAATAAATTATTCAAACAAGATAATTGATTTAGTTGTAAATTTAAAATTTACTATGAACAAATGGAGTGTGATTTTAATGATTAAATAAATATATTTAAAATTCACTAAATTTTATATTATTTTAAATTCACCCAATTCAAATTTATGCATTTCAAATTTTTCCTTTAAATCAAATCTATCCATCCAAATACAATATAAAAGAATTTGTCTAAGCTAATAGTGGATCGCCCAATTGCCGACCCATTTTTAACTCTTGTGCTTGCCTATAATTAGTGTAGCCACGGTGTCTAAAAATAAATTTTGAACTCAATCTATATATTAAGTGTTTTTTATTCATTTTTTAAATTCATATAAAATAATAAAAATTTATCCATAAATCCAACAATTATAAAGGCCATACAAATACATGTACATATCTACCTTTATCACTTTTAAATTCTTCTGGAATTTGTTTCAAATTATTGGAATTTCAAGTACGGATCTTGTGTTCAAGATTTCATCATCAATCCAAAATGCAAAACTCGGGCAATTAACAGTCTTTTTGTTGCAACAGATTTTTTTCTATCAATATTCTGTCTCACCCTTTACATATCGTGAACTATCAAATATATGTTAATATAATGAATATTCAAAATAACCGCAACAAATTTAATTTAAAGGGTGATATAAAAATTTAGTACCAAAGAATTTTCGAAAACTAGAGCGTTTTTGTTTGGGATTAGTTTTATAGCACCCATGCAACATCTTAACTTTCTTTCATCGAATAAAACTGCTAACATGCTAATAAAGTATATTTTTTAGTTTTTAGAGGATAAAAGTATAAATATTGGATACTTGAGGGGGGGAAATTGTTATTAACCTTTTAGTTTTTTGATTAAAACTTTTCACGGTTAAGTTTGTAATTTAAAAAGGAAACTAAAAAAAAAATCTTTAAAAATTCTTAATTACCTTTTTAACCAGTCATAAAAAGAATATACTTATTAAGTAGTACTACTAAATAAAATGAGGCGGATATTAATTCTTGAAGCTGTCCAAAATCCTGAGAAATTGGAAAATAGGAGATTTGTTGTAATTACCTGCAATTACTGCTTGTAGAAGCAATCTCAATGGCTGCTTCTCTAATGGCTTCTCAAACCCTACCCCTCCAAAACCCTCATACTGCTGCTCTCCTCCCTCCAAGCTGCCTCACCGCTCTATCTCCTCCCCTCTTGCCTACCACCTCCCGCCACCACCTCCTTCTCCGCAACCACCAATTCTCAAAACCTCGAACAATCCGTCTCTACTTAACCCCTCCAAAAAGGGTACCCACAATTATCGCTTCTTCTTCTACCCTCATCCGGAACCGGTCGTCTACCAGCAAACCCGAATCTTTGCTCACCGGTTCAACTCGGACAGTCACAACCCTCCTGGCAATCGCTCTTGCCGCCTCAAAATTGTTTTCCCACAAAGTTGTAAACTTGGCTGTTGGCCTCCGAAATCCCTTGATTCACGCTGCAGGGCCGGCCTTTTTCGCGTCAATTAGGGACACGTCCACCGGAACTCTGAACACTCCGTTCACCGTCGTTGCAGCCGGAATGGCAAAGTGGCTGGAACTATATACAGTGGGGTTTTGATGGTTAGAGTTTTGCTGAGCTGGTTCCCTAATATACCGTGGGATAGGCAGCCCTTATCAGCTATTAGGGACCTTTGTGATCCTTATTTGAATCTTTTTCGTAATATAATTCCCCCGATTTTCGACACCTTGGATATTAGTCCGCTGTTGGCTTTCGCTGTTTTGGGGACACTTGGCTCGATTTTGAAGAGCAGCAAAGGAGGATTTTGAAATGTCTGCATCAACTTGAGCTACAATTGAATTGGAAAAGAACTGTAAGGACCAGCATTGTAGTATCAATTTTGTAACATTTGGGTGAATGATGCTTATTACCAGTGGATTCTTTGGTCTCTGGTCTATGTGTTAGGGTATTTTTGGTTGAATTATAGCATAAAGTGCATTTTTAATCTGATTTTTTCTGACTTGAGGCATATAAAGTTATGAAGATATTTCAATTGGTATTTTACTTGTCATGTATCAAGGAAAATTCACTCGGTTAGCTAGACAATTCACCCCGTTTAACAGGGAAGGTGAACTAGAAAAATTCTTTGTTACCCATTTTGTATTGCCATTTTGCATTGTAAGTTGAGATATTGAGTAGCGCAGAATTACTCTAGGAACTAAATACCGCACAATACTACCAAAGAGAAACTGTATGTAAAGGAAGCTTGTATAAAGTTCGAATTAGTACCATTCAGTTGATGGATTGATGCAACTTAACCTACTTATGCATGGACACAAAGTATCATGTTCAAGTATTGTCTAAATAGGCAAACAAGGATGTCAAAAGTTTGTAACAATACTTGATTTCAGTTGGCAGCTTCAAAATGCTGAAACAAAGTCATAAAAACTTAAAGCATTGATCTAAACACATTCCCCAAGTGTTCCCAATATGCGACAATCCTCTTGTTCTTTGTTTTTGACACCATATCAAGGAGCACGTTCCGCGTCCAGATAGCCAGAGGGGAAATGCCTTCCAAAATTCCAATGCTTCAGCCTTGTACCGTTTCGGAGGTTAAACAAAAATGTTATCCAGAATTTTCAACACTAACAGAAAGAGCTATAGTTTACAACTTTTTACAGGAAGATGCAAATGGGAGGCAACCACTGAAGGGAAAATCTTCTCAGCCTTTCCCAAAGTAAGAAAAGAGTGTTGGTTGTTTATCAGTGGCACTGGAAGCTTTCTTTCTTGCTGTATTTGCATCTGGTTTATGCATTTTGGCAGGAGATGCTCTCTTAGTTTGTTCCTCGAGTTTCACCATTGTTTCATCACTGGCTACCCTACCCTTCTTTTTCTCTGGACTTCTGTGTAGCTTGTCACTTTCATCATCAGATTGTTTTGTATCAGTTGACAATCCTTCATATTCACGCTTTGCCGGAACCTCAATGGCCCTTTGCCAAGAAAGATCAGAAACATTAGGTTTCATGTCATCCTGAGTATTAAATTCCTCCTTCAACCTCTTTGGCTCTTCCTTTGTGGTTCTGCTTTCAGATTTTGGCTCTGATGGACTGGTGGCTCCTTTCTTGGAAAAAAATTGTGAAATGGATTTAGTTTCATCTCTCTTCAGTTGTATCTGCAGTTAACAATACCTTGTTAGTGAACAACCAAGAGCAAATTCCATCATTACAACCAATAGGAGTAAAGTGGCTACTAGTGCCTAAAAGTGCTGAGCGGATGATCATTAGTATAATGAAGTTATCACTGAGAAGATACATTACTTTCTCTGGACAACCACCACGGAACCCGTTTCTTTAAGTACAATCCAGTCAGTCACTAGTGCTCATGCTAAGTGACAGTGCAGCAGATGACTCTACTACTAAATAGTAACACGTTAATTAGTTTCTATCTGCATGGAAAACTACAAGATTGATACCTCACTGATGCACTCTGGCCCGTCAAAAGAAGGTTTACCCATAGCAGTTGTTACTGGATGCCATACCTACGAAGTAGTAAATTTAGGTTCATGCATAGTATACATAGCAACACAGATGAACTAGAAAAATCAAAATACTTTCATTTCAAAATACTCACCAGATCTGATTCTCCATATGGTTTAAGTATTGTGTCAACATTAGATGATGCACCATTCAACCACATTTCAGTTGCTTCATTGTTGCTCAAAATCACAGGCATCCTGTCTACAATGGAAAGCAATGATTATGAGTTACGAACTCGAATATCAGACAAAAAATGTATCAACCCACAGGACTCCGCTCTGCCACAGCTCTTAAATATTAAAGTTTGCTAAATGAAATTTCTAGATAAAAAGAAGCCTTTACCAATGAGAAGTTTTTCAAGGAAAGTGAGTTTTTATCTCTCAACTCAGATAAACAAGACAAGTTATTTTCTGTACGAGCCGTAAGGCTTCCATGAAAAACCAAGTCATATGGACGCAAGCCATTTTCACCTTATCAGCATCTCCATGTCATTGTTATATGTCCCTCGCATACTAAGAGACATGACAATAAAAATGCACATTTTTAGGCCTTCCATTATTCATAGGAGCTGCCTACCAAAATCTTTAGAGAGGCACTAAGACTATTGGGGACTTCCACGCACATGATGGAGTTTATCTTACCAAAGATGCATGGAATTGTACATGCCTCCAGAGTTCAAGTTGATCCATCTTTGTAAAACTAATGAAAAATTTACACTGAAACATGCTAGGCTTCTACAGGCACATTTTACATATACAGGCTATAGAAAAAGAACACAATTCTTACCGTGGAGCCATTCCAAGGCTGATGATGCCGAAGTGGTAATAATAGTGAATGTATAGATGATTTCTCCTGCATGTGGAAGGATTATAAACCAATTACGCAGAAAGTAAAGAGTGATAACAATTAAAGAGAAATGGGATCCACTAACTATTAGACAACTGTTATTATATCTCTCTTTTTTTTCTACAAAGAAACAAGGTTAAAAAGGAAGGAAAGGGTAATCGGAACATATTTGGAGCTACTATTTTGAAATCAGAAAGTCATCTGCAGACAAAAGATTGTGTTCACAAATTCAAGATTGCCAAAAAAAGGACATCTCCTCAACAAGAGCAGTCCAGATTGTCCTTTTTGAGGAGATAAGCCAAGAGCTTAACAAACAGAACATCTGCAGTAATGAAGACAATAAACACAACATTTCCTTTAGTTCAAGTTTACCTTCCATATTTTTCCAAGAGTCAAAAAGAGCAGCAAATACCAGGGGCCGTCCATCCCTGAAATATATGTGGTAAGGTTGCTTTTTTGAACCATCTTTTTTCCACTCATAGAATCTGACACAAAAACCAATATTTAGTTAGAGGAACCAATAGCAATATGAGGCTATGACAACAGTAACTAAAAACAGATCATGTAGTCCTTTGCTACCTTTATTACAAGTAAAATAGACAGATCAAGAGAATCATTTCAGCTAGTCCTTTTCAAAATTCACTTAACTTCAGAAGATGATTCTTAATGTTCATAGTAACCTTGACCTGCAGTGCATTTGACAGACAACACGGATATACTACATATACATCTATAATTTGCATGCACCACGCAAAACCACCATGGCATGCAATGAAAGAAAATTCAAAATAACAGGAGCACAGAAGTCCCAATATGACAGGCAAATTGACACTTGTATCATTCTAATGAACCATACCCTTCAACAGCAACCAAGCACCTATTGTTTGGAAGAAGACGGCGAAAAGAAGCCTTCTCTCTCATTGACTCGCTCCGAGCGTTGAACTGCAACAGACAACATCAACCTCAATACTTGAAGTTGCTTAGCAAAAATAAGCAAGAAGATCTAAAATGCAATTTTCAGACTCCAGGTCAACAAATTTTCCCCACCCCCTTCCCCTTGCTCGGAAACTCTCTAGTGTCTTCTAAAATACCTTAAAAAGGGTAAAATTATCGATGCAAATGAAAACACAAAAGTAAGAAGTTCTGACCAAATTTGGGAAAATACACACAGAGACTACCAAAATCAATCAGATATCCTTACATAACCACATTTTCTTTTCCAGAAGCATCTTTAACATGTAAATGGGACACCATCCCTACAGAGTACATATTTAGAAAATCCAACTTCAAACAAGAACAATCATCAGCAAGAGAAGACTCTCAAAGAATTTTCAAAGGCAAGAGTAACGAAAGTCATAAAAGCTGGATACAATCTTCATAATAAAAGGGTTCTAATTTCTACGAGATAGTTTCAGAAATCCACTAATGAAATATTAATTTAGAACCTATATAATTAGCAGAAATTTGTCTCAATTAAAAACTAAACAAACAATTAGAACTCCAACAACCCTTGTGCCATAAAATCAGCAAGAAAATGTAGAAATCACTATAAAAAGGATATTTATTAGTACCATCTTAAAGTGATCAGGTTTTTCAGTTTTCTTGGCAAAGCTGGGAATAAGCCCCCATTTCATACAGTGAACAACAGCTCCTTGCTGTGGGCCCTGACCTTCCCCATCTCCGCCCTGGCCGTCTTCTCTCCTAACAACTGGCAAATTGAATCCCGGCGAAGCATTATACGCCGGGCGATACTAATTTACCTAAATATTTCAAAAACCCATATTGCAGCTAAGGTTCAAGGTCACTTAAACGCCAGTGGAATAGTAAATTAAAAAAAAAAAAAAGAGTAAAGAAATGAGTAAAGGGGATGTTTGGTTACTCGATTCATGTCTACATGACGGACGGGACATTTAGAGAAGACTGACAAGCTCTGGGAATATCATCTGGCCTGAGAGTACACCGGGCTCTTCCGCACATGGCTGCTTCTCTTCTTTCTCTCTAGTGTGCTGTGTACGCTTTTGAAACTTAAAATTTTTTACAGTTTCTTGATATTCTTCTTCTAGTCTAGTCTAGTCTAGTACTAATAATAACAAGGGCGGGCGGGAAGGAAGTGGGCATATGGTGGGTTGATTGGGCCGCGGAACCGCTTTGTCTCTGTAGTTTACTTTGTCCGACGTATTAAGTATGGGAAAATTCTAACATAGATTTGGTTTTCGGTAGGTAAAGATAAATTTGTTGGTATAAATTTATCTACATCATTTTAAATAAATGACAGTATTAAAATAAATTTTTTTATGTTGATATAAATAAATATGAATTAAGAGATTTATCCACCTAATTCATATAAAAATTTCTCATGAAGTATGAACCCACCCCTAGAGGACTCAAAATTATAAATTACTCTTACCAAAAAAAATATCTATAAAATGTGTCCTCCAATGTTTCACCTCTTATAATCAAAACAAAAATGATTTACAGTATCAGAAATTGATAATTACTTGTTAAAATTACTTTACATGGTAAAATTATAATTAATCATTAATCTCTTAATTTTATTAGATACAAATTTCGTTTCTTTTTTTCCGAACTTATTGATATATCAATGAATTTGTTACTTGATCACTTTGTATAAATGTATTGTTATCTGTAAGGAAAATAAATTTTACCTTCTTTTTGTGTTTCTCCTCCCAAATATTATTCTGGAGATATGATAGTGCTGTGCAAAATATTTTACATCTAAAGTATATGCAAATTTAAGATGTGAAAAGAGTTTAATTATAATCTCAATAAATTAAAAAAAAAAGGTATTAAAAATAATGGCAAATATGGGAAAGAAATTACAATAATAAAAATTAAACTAATAAAAGTATTCGATTATTTGTGCTATATAAAATCCATGAACTCTGCTTTTGGTATCATCAATATTTATGATATTCAATTAATAATTTATTTCCACTTACATTTTAAACTTCATACTTCCCTTTGTTTCCCTCATGACATTCAATGATTCAATATAATTGTATCAACGAAATATTTTGAGTCTGTAAAAATTAATAAGACAAAAAAAATAACAAATACAATTTATTTATATAAAAAAAATGAGATACAATCTCTAGAATCTCCTCCGATTATTCTCTTCAATTGTTGACTCGAGCGCCTCACGACTTGATCCCGAACTTAAACTACTTAAATTTAATTGAGGACTTGACAGCTTGATTTTGAACTTGGAGTTGATTGAGTGCTTTATGCTTAGGGGTGACCCTTATTTATACATATAAGATGAGAGGATAGTCCACAAGCTCGGAGTGGTTTACCATAATCCTAATCTTAAATTTTCTCCTAAGAAATATGAAGTTTAAAACAATTACACTACTTATATATCATCTTTATTCTTTGAACAGATAAAATTATAAGAAAACTACTATTTCTAAAATATTATGTCTTAAAATAATATAAATACATAAGGAATTTAATTACCTGTAATACTATTCCTTTATTTATTTATTATTTTCAAAGAAAGAGATACCACTCAAATATTACAATGTAAGAATTTTAATTAAAATAAAATTTCGACACCTACAATAATAATTTCCATTTTCTACTTTATCTTCTTAAGCATGTAAGACATTTGTTTTCCAAAAAACCAACAACTTTTATTTTGCATTTCTAACTAGTTACCTCTCAAAAGTTAATTTTTTTTAATTCATCAATTATCAAAACCCTTCCAATTTGCATTCTTGAAATTCTTGTCCATTTTATGAATTTCTATTTTTTTTAGGTCCTTTTTCTGAATGTCATTTCATCGGTTATAACCACTATCTAGAATGCAAAATTTGTATCTGCTAGTAAAAAAATAAATTTGTTAATTTTTCAACTTCTCGAAAATGCATGTTTTGTTGCAATCAGACATATTCTATGTGAAAAAAGAGAAACAAAAAGCAAATTTCAAAACATGAAAAACCTAATTTATACTCTATTCGTTTCAAAATAACTGTCACTTTAGATAATTTATTTTGTTTCATATTATCTGTCACTTTAAAAAATCAAAAAAATATTAGATGATGTTTTTTCTCTTTTTACCTTTTGTGTCACATTAATGAAGGTAAAATTATATTGGAATATTATTGTGTAATGATAATTTAGTCACTTTGAATTATTCTTTTAAAAAATTAATACAATTTAATAATGTACACCATCTAAATGTGACAATTATTTTGACACAGATAAAGTAACATGACCAAAAAAAATAATGATAGTGCAACCCATTAAAAAAAAAAAATCTAGTGCAGGACTTTAACATAAAGGGGCACAACATAAATAGTAATTTCTTATGGGCCAACGTAATCTAAAGCCTAATTTGAGGGCGGTTGAAAATATTTTCCTTATAAAATATTTTACATGAAAAATTACATTTTCAATACAATATTTTAGTGTTCGGTTGACAAAATAAAAATATTTTAAAATAAATTTTTTTAATGATTTTATCTTTAATTTTATGAATACAAGCTAAAAAAACTTATAACAATGGTAATAAATACTTTACAAGTAATTGTGATTAATAAAACATTGATTTTGTTCAAAATTGAATGATAGTACAATATAGTAGTAAAATATTCATAACGATAATTATATTAGTGTGAGACCATGATTGAGTGAAAAAACGAATGAAAAAGAATTAAAAACGAAAATAAATTTAACTAACGAAATTCTAAAAGTAAATATTTGAAATTTAATGTCACTCTTAAATTATTAAAAAAATAATAAAAAATATTAAAAAATATTTTACATTAAAAAATATTTTCCTCCAAACGAATTTCTTGCTGTTTCCCCAAACTAAAAAATAGATTTCAGATTTGCTAAAACCTTAAAAAAGCCGCCTGATTGATTCATTCATCTCTCGATGCTATCTTTCGCGAGACGAATTCAGAGGTCCGTTTCCGATCCATGGCCCGTATATACTCAGCTCCGGTTCGCCAGAACCGAGTCGGGTCCACCACAATCCTCTCACAACCGGAGGCGGTCGAAATTTACCCCATCGAATTTGCTGAAGAAAGCAGACGATGACAAATCCAAGTGGTGGATAGTCGACGGCGAGATGCACGAGATCGGCGAAAACGTTCCACCCAGAGAACGCTTCGTAATCCCCAGAGAAAATATCCCAAACAAACGCCGAAAGCAGCTTCGCGAACAGTTCATGCGCCGCACTCGCCTCGTTCTCAAAGAATCCGTTAGTTCAAACCTCCTCATTTCCTTACCCGAGACAGTAAATTAATTATTTTTTAATGTTGATAGTAAATTTTAAACTGACAGGAGCATGAACCGTGGTGTTACAAAAGATACATGGAATTGTATAATGAGATGAGGGAGAATTGGGAGAGGCTGTATTGGGATGAGGGTTACTCCAAGAAACTTGCTCAAGATCATGCGAACTATGATTCAGCTGAAGATGACGATGAAGATTTCAACCCATATAGGTTTTTAGTACTAATAACATGTTTTCTACTGTTGTTTCTGAATTTTTAGTCGTACCAAAAGTTGATTGTGTGTTTTTCCCCTCTTGTTGCAG
>JANKKI010000582.1:0-36227 GCA_025175665.1 Cinchona pubescens | reverse complement strand
TAAGGCAAATTAATATAACCTTAAGCCTCGCTAGGAAACTTTGGGGAGTACTGCTGTCTCTTATTGTGGTTAAATCAATCGATCGATTAATGCCCACAATGTATAATGAGGAATTAAATTAAATTAGTCATTGTGGGCATTACCCAGATTACCTTCTAACCAGTTAATTAAACTAATTGACCAGAGTTTCGGCAATTTTCTACTACGGTATAAAATAACTATTGCTTTCCGAGGCACGATATTAAATTAATTGTCCTTATTGCCACAATTACATTCTAAAGCACTTATTTGAAATTGTTATCAGTACTCCCTAAAGTTTCCTAGCGAGGCTTAAGGTTATATTAATTTGCCTTAGTACCCGTAATTGCCTTCGGAGGCACAAAATTAAATTTACTGGCCTCAATGCCCACAATTGCCTTCTAATTTTAACTTGTGTAACTAATTGTCCTCAGCACCATTAATTGCCTTAATTTAATAATTGTGGGCATTACGAGGATTTTTAGTACCACCCGTTTTTCCAAATCTGGGCGTAAAATTTAATTAACTGGCATCTTATGCTCGCAATTTCCTTCTAAGAAATTAAATTTAATTAAGTGACCTTCACAGACACAATTTTCTTCTAAGGCACTAAATAAAATTAATTTGCCGTATCGCCCTCGAGCGCACACTAAGGCATTAAAATAAAATGATTGGCCTTAGTGCCCACTATTGCTTTCTCTTATACACATCTAGAGGCACAATATTAAATTAATTGTCCTTATTGCCACAATTACATTCTAAAGCACTTATTTGAAATTCTTATCAGTACTCCCTAAAATTTCCTAGCGAGGGTTAAGGTTAATGGATGGTACGGCAAATTAATTTAATTTTATACCTTAGTAGAAAATTGCCGAAACTAAGGTCAATTGCCTTCTTAGAAAATTTTGTGTAACTAATTGTCCTAAGCCCCACAATTGCCTTCAGAGGCATTAAATTTTACGCCTCTGATACACAAAATTAAATCAATTGGCCTTAGTGGCAACTAGTGCTGACACATTCGATTAAATCAATCGATCGTAATGCCCATAACAATTAGATAAGGAAGAGAATTTGTTAGTTATGCACATCTAGTTATACACATCTAGATGTGTATAAGAGACAGTCTCAAGGCAATTTGACAATTTTCTACTAAGGTATAAAACTTAAATTAATTTTTCGTATCGCCCGTTTTTCCAAATCTGGCGTAAAATTTAATTAACTGGCACCAATGCTCGCAATTTCCTTCTAAGAAATTAAATTTAATTAATTGTCCATCACAGACACAATTTCCTTCTAAGGCACTAAATAAAATTAATTCCTCTATCCCCATCGAAACGCACACTAAGGCATTAAAATAAAATGATTGGCCTTAGTGCCTGTCTCTTATACACATCTAGATGTGTATAAGAGACAGTTTCGAGGCACAATATTAAATTAATTATCCTTATTGACCCTGTCTCTTATACACATCTAGATTTGTATAAGAGACAGGCCTTAGTGTGCGTTGCTACGACATATTGATTAAATCAATCGATCGTAATGTCCACAATCGCCTTATGAGAAATTAAATTAAATTAGTCATCCCTATTGCCATGATTACCTTGATTTAATTTTAAGGTCAATTAGTTGACATTTAGTTTCACAAGGCTGTCTCTTAAGGTATAAAATTTAATTAATTTCCCGTACCATTTTTTCCAAATCTGTGCGTAAAATTTAATTATGTGGCACATCTAGATGTGTATAAGAGACAGCCTTAAATTTAACTAATTGTCCATCAAGACACAATTTCCTTCTAAGGCACTAAATAAAATTAATTGGCCGTATCTCCCTCGAACGCACACTAAGGCATTAAAATAAAATGATTGGCCTTAGTGCCCACTATTGCTTTCTGAGGCACAATATTAAATTAATTGTCCTTATTGCCACAATTACATTCTAAAGCACTTATTTTAAATTGTTATGAGTCTGTCTCTTATACAGAGAGATACGGCCTAGCGAGGCTTAAGGTTATATTAATTTGCCTTAGTACCCGTAATTGCCTTCGGAGGCACAAAATTAAATTTACTGGCCTCAATGCCCACAATTGCCTTCTAACAAATTATGTGTAACTAATTGTCCTTAGCACCATTAATTGCCTTTAGAGGCATTAAATTAAATTAATTGGCCGTACCGCCCCAATTGCACACTAGGACATTAAATTAAATCAATTGGACTTAGTGGCAACTAGTGCTTACGACACATTCAGTTAAATCAATCGATCGTAATGCCCACAATCGCCTTATGAGGAATTAAATTAAATTAGTCATCCTTATCTGCCACAATTACCTTCTAAAACACTAAATTCAACTAATTGGCCTTAGTTTCGGCAATTTTCTACTAAGGTATAAAAATAAATTAATTTTCCGTACCACCCGTTTTTCCAAATCTGGGCGTAAAATTTAATTAACTGGCACCAATGCTCGCAATTTCCTTCTAAGAAATTAAATTTAACTAATTGTCCATCACAGACACAATTTCCTTCTAAGAGACAGAATAAAAATTAATTTTATCTAGATGCCTTTAATTCCTCATAAGTATAAGAGACAGATTACTCATCCTTATTGCCACATTGCTTTCGAGGCGTCTCTTATACACATCTAGATGTGTATAAGAGACAGGACAGGAAACTATAGGGAGTACTGATACTGTCTCTTATACACATCTAGATGTGTATAAGAGACTAGAGAAAATTACGGCCAATTAATCCCTCGAACACACACTAAGGCATTAAAATAAAATGATTGGCCTTAGTGCCCACTATTTTCTGAGGCACAATATTAAATTAATTATTTCTAGTCCTTATTGCCACAATTACATTCTAAAGCACTTATTTTAAATTGTTATGAGTACTCCCTAGAGTTTCCTAGCGAGGCTTAATGTTATATTAATTTGCCTTAGTACCCGTAATTGCCTTCGGAGGCACAAAATTAAATTTTTAACTGGCATCAATGCTCGCAATTTCCTTCTAAGAAATTAAATTTAATTAATTAACATTCACAGACACAAATTTCTTCTAAGGCACTAAATTAAATTAATTGGCCGTATCGCCTCGAACGCACACTCAGGCATTAAATTAAAATGTTTTAGTGTAATTAACTATTGATTTCCGAGGCACGATATTAAATTAATTGTCCTTATTGCCACAATTACATTCTAAAGCACTTATTTTAAATTGTTATCTAGTACTGTATAAAGTTTCCTAGCGAGGCCTAAGGCCGATATTAATTTGTGTTAGTACAGACATTCAGTTAAATCAATCGATCGTAATGCCCACAATCGCCTTATGAGGCATTAAATTAAATTAGTCATCCTTATTGCCACAGTTACCTTCTAAAACACTAAATTCAACTAATTGACCTTAGTTTCGGCAATTTTCTACTAAGGTATAAAATTAAATTAATTTGCCGTACCACCCGTTTTTCCAAATCTGGGCGTAAAATTTAATTAACTGGCACCAATGCTCGCAATTTCCTTCTAAGAAATTAAATTTAACTAATTGTCCAATTATTTTTAAGAAGGAGATTAATTTTAAATTCATTAATAAATTTATTTTATTAAAGTAATTTATGCCTTAGTACCCGTAATTGCCTTCGGAGGCACAAAATTAAATTTACTGGCCTCAATGCCCACAATTGCCTTCTAAAAAATTATTAATTAACTAATTGTCCTTAGCACCATTAATTGCCTTCAGAGGCATTAAATTAAATTAATTGGTTGTACCGCCCCAATTGCACACTAAGACATTAAATTAAATCAATTGGACTTAGTGGCAACTAAATGCTTAATGACACATTCAGTTAAATCAATTACGACGTAATGCCCACAATCGCCTTATGAGGCATTAAATTAAATTAGTCATCCTTATTGCCACAGTTACCTTCTAAAACACTAAATTCAACTAATTGACCTTAGTTTCGGCAATTTTCTACTAAGGTATAAAATTAAATTAATTTTCCGTACCATCCATTTTTCCAAATCTAATATTATTTTAATTAATTAGTCAATATTAATTAGGGCATTAAATTAAATTAGTCATCCTTCTAAATTCAACTAAATTGTAACTAATTAATCTAAATTCAATTAATTTTAGGCAATTTTTATTAATAAAATTTTAGGCACTAAATAAAATTAATTGGCCGTATCGCCCTCGAACGCACACTAAGGCATTAAAATAAAATGATTGGCCTTAGTGCCCACTATTGCTTTCCGAGGCACAATATTAAATTAATTGTCCTTATTGCCTAATGCCTTTACATTCTAAACACTTATTTTAAATTTTTATGAGTACTCCCTAGAGTTTCCTAGCGAGGCTTAAAGTTATATTAATTTGCCTTAGTACCCGTAATTGCCTTTGGAGGCACAAAATTAAATTTACTGGCCTCAATGCCCACAATTGCCTTCTAACAAATTATGTGTAACTAATTGTCCTTAGCACCATTAATTGCCTTCAGAGGCATTAAATTAAATTAATTGGCCGTACCGCCCCCAATTGCACACTAAGACATTAAATTAAATCAATTGGCCTTAGTGGCAACTAGTGCTTACGACACATTCAGTTAAATCAATCGATCGTAATGCCTCACAATTTAAATTATGAGGCTTAAATTAAATTAGTTAAGGATAATTAATTTATGAAGGTCTTCTAAAACACTCTTATACAATTTAATTGTGTATTAGACACATCGGCAATTTTCTACTAAGGTATAAAAATAAATTAATTTTCCGTACCACCCGTTTTTCCAAATCTGGGTGTAAAATTTAATTAACTGGCATCAATGCTGCAATTTCCTTCTAAGAAATTAAATTTAACTAATTGTCCATCACAGACACAATTTCCTTCTAAGGCACTAAATAAAATTAATTGGCCGTATCGCCCTCGAACGCACACTAAGGCATTAAAATAAAATGATTGGCCTTAGTGCCCACTATTGCTTTCTGAGGCACAATATTAAATTAATTGTCCTTATTGCCACAATTACATTCTAAACACTTATTTTAAATTTTTATGAGTACTCCCTAGAGTTTCCTAGCGAGGCTTAAGGTTATATTAATTTGCCTTAGTACCCGTAATTCGCAAGGAGGCACAAAATTAAATTTACTGGCCTCAATGCCCACAATTGCCTTCTAAGAAATTATGTGTAACTAATTTTTAGGTCCTTAGCACCATTAATTGCCTTCACAGGCATTAAATTAAATTGCTTGGCCGTAGCCCCCAATTGCACACTAAGACATTAAATTAAATCAATTGGACTTAGTGGCAACTAGTGCTTACGACACATTCAGTTAAATCAATCGATCGTAATGCCCACAATCGCCTTATGAGGCATTAAATTAAATTAGTCATCCTTATTGCCGCAGTTACCTTCTAAAACACTAAATTCAACTAATTGGCCTTAGTTTCGGCAATTTTCTACTAAGGTATAAAAATAAATTAATTTTCCGTACCATCCGTTTTCATTAAGGGCGATTAATTTAATTAATGCCTCATAATGCTCGCAATTTCCATCTAAGATCGATTAATTTAACTAAATGTGTAGTAAGCACTTGTTGCCACTAAGGCACATTTAATTTAATGCCTTAGAAGGCCTCGAAGGCACTTATACACATCTGTCATTAAAATTAAATGATTGGCCTTAGTGCCCACTATTGCTTTAAGAGGGCCAATCTTATATACATTGTCCTTAATTGTCGCTAGACAGGTATAAGAGACACTTATTCTTAACACATGTTATGATACTCCTAATGTTTCCTAGCGAGGCTTAAAGTTATATTAATTTGCCTTAGTACCCGTAATTGCCTTCGGAGGCACAAAATTAAATTTACTGGCCTCAATGCCCACAATTGCCTTCTAACAAATTATGTGTAACTAATTGTCCTTAGCACCATTAATTGCCTTCAGAGGCATTAAATAGCTAGTGGGCACTAAGGCCGCCCCAATTGCACACTAAGACATTAAATTAAATCAATTGGCCTTAGTGGCAACAAGTGCTTACGACACATTCAGTTAAATCAATCGATCGTAATGCCCACAATCGCCTTATGAGGCATTAAATTAAATTAGTCATCCTTATTGCCACAGTTACCTTCTAAAACACTAAATTCAACTAATTGGCCTTAGTTTCGGCAATTTTCTACTAAGGTATAAAAATAAATTAATTTAATACCATCCGGCATAATTGCCTTCGGAGGCACAAAATTAAATTTACTGGCCTCAATGCCCACAATTGCCTTCTAACAAATTATGTGTAACTAATTGTCCTTAGCACCATTAATTGCCTTCAGAGGCATTAAATTAAATTAATTGGCCGTACCGTACCCAATTGCACACTAAGACATTAAATTAAATCAATTGTTGAGCCTTAGTGGCAACTAGTGCTTACGACACATTAATTAAATCAATCGATCGTAATGCCCACAATCGCCTTATGAGGCATTAAATTAAATTAGTCATCCTTATTGCCACAGTTACCTTCTAAAACACTAAATTCAACTAATTGACCTTAGTTTCGGCAATTTTCTACTAAGGTATAAAATTAAATTAATTTGCCGTACCACCCGTTTTTCCAAATCTGGGCGTAAAATTTAATTAACTGGCATCAATGCTCGCAATTTCCTTCTAAGAAATTAAATTTAATTAATTGACCTTCACAGACACAATTTCCTTCTAAGGCACTAAATAAAATTAATTGGCCGTATCGCCCTCGAACGCACACTAAGGCATTAAAATAAAATGATTGGCCTTAGTGCCCACTATTGCTTTCTGAGGCACAATATTAAATTAATTGTCCTTATTGCCACAATTACATTCTAAAGCACTTATTTTAAATTGTTATGAGTACTCCTAAAGTTTCCTAGCGAGGCTTAAATTGAAGGTTATATTAATTTGCCTTAGTACCCGTAATTGCCTTCGGAGGCACAAAATTAAATTTACTGGCCTCAATGCCCACAATTGCCTTCTAACAAATTATGTGTAACTAATTGTCCTTAGCACCATTAATTGCCTTCAGAGGCATTAAATTAAATTAATTGGCCGTACCGCCCCCAATTGCACACTAAGACATTAAATTAAATCAATTGGCCTTAGTGGCAACTAGTGCTTACGACACATTAATTAAATCAATCGAATTAATGCCCAGGCAATTAATGGGCATTAAGGCCATTAATTTAATTTTGTGCCTCCGAAGGCAGTTACCTGTCTCTTAACACATAAATTCAACTAATTGACCTTAGGATGGTACGGTAAATTAATTCTACTGAAGGTATAAGGCGATTGTTAATGCTCTTATACAATTAGATTTAAAATAATGCGTAAAATTTAATTAACTGGCATCAATGCTCGCAATTTCCTTCTAAGAAATTAAATTTAACTAATTGTCCTTCACAGACACAATTAAATTCCTTCTAAGGCACTAAATAAAATTAATTGGCCGTATCGCCTCGAAGGCAATTAAGGCATTAAGGCAAAATTATTGGCCTTAATGCCCCCTATTGCTTTTTGAGGCACAATATTAAATTAATTCTTTATTGCCACAATTACATTCTAAAACACTTATTTTAAATTTTTATGAGTACTCTTAGAGTTTCCTAGATGAGTATAAGAGTTATATTAAGGCCCTTAGTACCCTTAATTGCCTTCGGAGGCACAAAATTAAATTTACTGGCCTCAAGCCCACATTTGCCTTCTAAGAAATTAATGTGTAACTAATTGTCCTTAGCACCATTAATTGCCTTCAGAGGCATTAAATTAAATTAATTGGCCGTACCGCCCCCAATTGCACACTAAGACATTCGAGGGCGTACGGCAAATTAATTTTATTTAGTGCCTTAGAAGGAAATTGTGGCAATCTCAGGAATTAATTAATAAAATTTAATTTGTCTTAGAAGGAAATTGCGAGCATTGGTGCCAGTTTAGTTAATTTGGCGATTGTCGCCTTATTACATCTAGATTGTATAATTGACATGTAAGGATGGCTAATTTTCTAAAGGCCCAAAATTAAATTAATTTTCCGTACCATCCGTTTTTCCAAATCTGGGCGTAAAATTTAATTTACTGGCATCAAGATCGCAATTTCCTTCTAAGAAATTAAATTTAATTAATTGACCTTCACAGACACAATTTCCTTCTAAGGCACTAAATAAAATTAATTGGCCGTATCGCCCTCGAACGCGCACTGAGGCATTAAAATAAGAATGTAGCAATGTGGCAATTAGGAGAATTAATTTAATATCTGTCTCTTATACATTAAATTAATTCTCCTTATTGCCACAATTACATTCTAAAACACTTATTTGAAATTGTTATCAGTACTCCCTAAAGTTTCCTAGCGAGGCTTAAGGTTATATTAATTTGCCTTAGTACCCGTAATTGCCTTCGGAGGCACAAAATTAAATTTACTGGCCTCAATGCCCACAATTGCCTTCTAAGAAATTATGTGGTAACTAATTGTCCTTAGCACCATTAATTGCCTTCAGAGGCATTAAATTAAATTAATTGGCCGTACCGCCCCCAATTGCACACTAAGACATTAAATTAAATCAATTGGCCTTAGTGGCAACTAGTGCTTACGACACATTCATGTAAATCAATCGATCGTAATGCCCACAATCGCCTTATGAGGCATCGGAAAGCAATTCAATGGCATTGCCACGATTACCTTCTGGCAAATTAATATAACCTTAAGCCTTAGTTTGGCAATTTTCTACTAAGGTATAAAATTAAATTAATTTTCCGTACCATCCGTTTTTCCAAATCTGGGCGTAAAATTTAATTAACTGGCATCAATGCTCGCAATTTCCTTCTAAGAAATTAAATTTAATTAATTGACCTTCACAGACACAATTTCCTTCTAAGGCACTAAATAAAATTAATTGGCCGTATCGCCTCGAACGCACACTAAGGCCACTTTAAATATTACTGATTGGCCTTAGTGCCCGCTATAGCCTGTCTCTGGCACAATATTAAATTAATTGTCCTTATTGCCACAATTACATTCTAAAGCACTTATTTTAAATTGTTATGAGTACTCCCTATACACATCTAGCGAGGCTTAAGGTTATATTAATTTGCCTTAGTACCCGTAATTGCCTTCGGAGGCACAAAATTAAATTTACTGGCCTCAATGCCCACAATTGCCTTCTAACAAATTATGTGTAACTAATTGTCCTTAGCACCATTAATTGCCTTTAGAGGCATTAAATTAAATTAATTGGCCGTACCGCCCCCAATTGCACACTAAGACATTAAATTAAATCAATTGGCCTTAGTGGCAACTAGTGCTTACGACACATTCAGTTAAATCAATCGATCGTAATGCCCACAATCGCCTTATGAGGCATTAAATTAAATTAGTCATCCTTATTGCCACAGTTACCTTCTAAAACACTAAATTCAACTAATTGACCTTAGTTTCGGCAATTTTCTACTAAGGTATAAAATTAAATTAATTTTCCGTAGGCTTGCCAATCGTTTTTCCAAATCTGGGCGTAAAATTTAATTAACTGCATCAATGCTCGCAATTTCCTTCTAAGAAATTAAATTTAATTAATTGACCTTCACAGACACAATTTCCTTCTAAGGCACTAAATAAAATTAATTGGCCGTATCGCCCTCGAACGCACACTAAGGCATTAAAATAAAATGATTGGCCTTAGTGCCCATCTATTGCTTTCCGAGGCACAATATTAAATTAATTAGAAAGTATTGCCACAATTACATTCTAAAGCACTTATTTGAAATTGTTATCAGTACTCAATTAATTGTCTCTTATAGGCATAGAAGTTATATTAAGACACTTAGTACCCGTAATTGCCTTCGGAGGCACAAAATTAAATTTACTGGCCTCAATGCCCACAATTGTGTCTCTAAGAAATTATGTGTAACTAATTGTCCTTAGCACCAATAATTGCCTTTGCAGGCATTAAATTAAATTAATTGGCCGTACTGCCCCCAATTGCACACTAAGACATTAAATTAAATCAATTGGCCTTAGTGGCAACGGGTGCTTACGACACATTCAATTAAATCAATCGATCGTAATGCCCACAATCGCCTTATGAGGCATTAAATTAAATTAGTCATCCTTATTGCCACAGTTACCTTCTAAAACACTAAATTCAACTAATTGACCTTAGTTTCGGCAATTTTCTACTAAGGTATAAAATTAAATTAATTTTCCGTACCACCCGTTTTTCCAAATCTGGGCGTAAAATTTAATTAACTGGCACCAATGCTCGCAATTTCCTTCTAAGAAATTAAATTTAATTAATTGTCCATCACAGACACAATTTCCTTCTAAGGCACTAAATAAAATTAATTGGCCGTATCGCCCTCGAACGCACACTAAGGCATTAAAATAAAATGATTGGCCTTAGTGCCCACTATTGCTTTCCGAGGCACAATATTAAATTAATTCTCCTTATTGCCACAATTACATTCTAAAACACTTATTTTAAATTTTTATGAGTACTCCCTAGAGTAAGGACCATATAGCGAGGCTTAAAGTTATATTAAGAGATTAGTACTGCTTATAATTCTTAGGCGCACAAAATTAAATTTACTGCCTCAATGCCCACAATTGCCTTCTAAGAAATTATGTGTAACTAATTGTCCTTAGCACCATTAATTGCCTTCAGAGGCATTAAATTAAATTAATTGGCCGTACCCCCCAATTGCACACTAAGACATTAAATTAAATCAATTGGCCTTAGTGGCAACTAGTGCTTACGACACATTCAGTTAAATCAATCGATCGTAATGCCCACAATCGCCTTATGAGGCATTAAATTAAATTAGTCATCCTTATTGCCACAGTTACCTTCTAAAACACTAAATTCAACTAATTGACCTTAGTTTCGGCAATTTTCTACTAAGGTATAAAATTAAATTAATTTTCCGTACCATCCGTTTTTCCAAATCTGGCGTAAAATTTAATTAACTGGCATCAATGCTCGCAATTTCCTTCTAAGAAATTAAATTTAATTAATTGACCTTCACAGACACAATTTCCTTCTAAGGCAGACACAATTTCCTTCTAAGCACATTAAGCATTAAAATAAAATGATTGGCCTTAGTGCCCACTATTGCTTTCATTAAAATAAAATGTATATAATGGCCTTAGTGAACCCACTATTGCTAGTTAAGGCTACCGGTAATTGCCTTCGGAGGCACAAAATTAAATTTTACTGGCCTCAATGCCCACAATTGCCTTCTAAGAAATTATGTGTAACTAATTGTCCTTAGCACCATTAATTGCCTTCAGAGGCATTAAATTAAATTAATTGGCCGTACCGCCCCCAATTGCACACTAAGACATTAAATTAAATCAATTGGCCTTAGTGGCAACTAGTGCTTACGACACATTCAGTTAAATCAATCGATCGTAATGCCCACAATCGCCTTATGAGGCATTAGGCATTAGTAGGAATTAAATTAGTCATCCTTATTGCCACAGTTACCTTCTAAAACACTAAATTCAACTAATTGACCTTAGTTTTATTTTCTACTTAGGTATAAAATTAAATTACGGCCTTACCATCCGTTTGGGGTGAACCTGGGCGTAAAATTTAATTTACTAGCATCAATGGCTGCAATTTCCTTCTAAGAAATTAAATTTAATTAATAGACCTTAACAGACACAATTTCCTTCTGAGGCACTAAATAAAATTAATTGGCCGTATCGCCCTCGAACGCACACTAAGGCATTAAAATAAAATGATTGGCCTTAGTGCCCACTATTGCTTTCCGAGGCACAATATTAAATTAATTGTCCTTATTGCCACAATTACATTCTAAAGCACTTATTTTAAATTGTTATGTGTACTCCCTAGAGTTTCCTAGCGAGGCTTAAAGTTATATTAATTTGCCTTAGTACCCGTAATTGCCTTCGGAGGCACAAAATTAAATTTACTGGCCTCAATGCCCACAAAGGTTGCCTTCTAACAAATTATGTGTAACTAATTGTCCTTAGCACCATTAATTGCCTTCAGAGGCATTAAATTAAATTAATTGGCATAAGGGGCCCAATTGCACACTAAGACATTAAATTAAATCAATTGGCCTTAGTGGCAACTGTGCTTACGACACATTCAGTTAAATCAATCGATCGTAATGCCCACAATCGCCTTATGAGGCATTAAATTAAATTAGTCATCCTTATTGCCACAATTACCTTCTAAAACACTAAATTCAACTAATTGACCTTAGTTTCGGCAATTTTCTACTAAGGTATAAAATTAAATTAATTTTCCGTACCATCCGTTTTTCCAAATCTGGGCGTAAAATTTAATTAACTGGCATCAATGCTCGCAATTTCCTTCTAAGAAATTAAATTTAATTAATTGACCTTCACAGACACAATTTCCTTCTAAGGCACTAAATAAAATTAATTGGCCGTATCGCCCTCGAACGCACACTAAGGCATTAAAATAAAATGAGGAAACTTGGCCTTAGTGCCCACTATTGCTTTACGAGGCACAATATTAAATTAATTGTCCTTATTGCCACAATTACATTCTAAAGCACTTATTTGAAATTGTTATCAGTACTCCCTAAAGTTTCCTAGCGAGGCTTAAGGTTATATTAATTTGCCTTAGTACCCGTAATTGCCTTCGGAGGCACAAAATTAAATTTACTGGCCTCAATGCCCACAATTGCCTTCTAAGAAATTATGTGTAACTAATTGTCCTTAGCACCATAATTGCCTTCAGAGGCATTAAATTAAATTAATTGGCCGTACCGCCCCCAATTGCACACTAAGACATTAAATTAAATCAATTGGCCTTAGTGGCAACTAGTGCTTACGACACATTCAGTTAAATCAATCGATCGTAATGCCCACAATCGCCTTATGAGGCATTAAATTAAATTAGTCATCCTTATTGCCACAGTTACCTTCTAAAACACTAAATTCAACTAATTGACCTTAGTTTCGGCAATTTTCTACTAAGGGTATAAAATTAAATTAATTTGCCGTACCATCCGTTTTTCCAAATCTGGGCGTAAAATTTAAATAAAATTAAATTAATTTTTCCGTACCGTTTTTTCTAAATCACTAAGGCATTAAAATAAAATGATTGGCCTTAGTGCCCACTATTGCTTTCTGAGGCACAATATTAAATTAATTGTCCTTATTGCCACAATTACATTCTAAAGCACTTATTTTAAATTGTTATGAGTACTCCCTAGAGTTTCCTAGCGAGGCTTAAAGTTATATTAATTTGCCTTAGTACCCGTAATTGCCTTCGGAGGCACAAAATTAAATTTACTGGCCTCAATGCCCACAATTGCCTTCTAACAAATTATGTGTAACTAATTGTCCTTAGCACCATTAATTGCCTTCAGAGGCATTAAATTAAATTAATTGGCCGTATCCGCCCCCAATTGCACACTAAGACATTAAATTAAATCAATTGGCCTTAGTGGCAACTAGTGCTTACGACACATTCAGTTAAATCAATCGATCGTAATGCCCACAATCGCCTTATGAGGCATTAAATTAAATTAGTCATCCTTATTGCCACAGTTACCTTCTAAAACACTAAATTCAACTAATTGTGGAAAATTTAGGCAATTTTCTACTAAGGTATAAAATTAAATTAATTTAATTTAATCCATTTTTTCCAAATCTGGGCGTAAAATTTAATTAACTGCCATTAATGCTCGCAATTTCCTTCTAAGAAATTAAATTTAATTAATTGACCTTCACAGACACAATTTCCTTCTAAGGCACTAAATAAAATTAATTGCCGTAAGGCCCTCGAATTTACACTAAGGCTCGAAAGTAAATTTAGGGCCTTAGTAGACACTAATTGCTTATACACATCTAGATGTGTATAAATTGTTATGAGCACTAGTAGAGTCTGTCTCTTAGTTAATGGTATTTAATTTCTTAAGGTTATATTAATTTGCCTTAGTACCGTCAATTGCCTTTTAGGCACAAATTTTAATTTGGCCTCAATGCCCACAATTGTGGGCTAACAAATTATGTGTAACTAATTGTCCTTAGCACTATTAATTGCCTTCAGAGGCATTAAATTAAATTAATTTTTTTATGCCTGCCGTCCCCAATTGCACACTAAGACATTAAATTAAATCAATTGGCCTTAGTGGCAACTAGTGCTTACGACACATTCAGTTAAATCAATCGATCGTAATGCCCACAATCGCCTTATGAGGCATTAAATTAAATTAGTCATCCTTATTGCCACAGTTACCTTCTAAAACACTAAATTCAACTAATTGGCCTTAGTTTCGGCAATTTTCTACTAAGGTATAAAAATAAATTAATTTTCCGTACCACCCGTTTTTCCAAATCTGGGCGTAAAATTTAATTAACTGGCACCAATGCTCGCAATTTTTCCTTCTAAGAAATTAAATTTAACTAATTGTCCATCACAGACACAATTTCCTTCTAAGGCACTAAATAGGAAAAGAAATTTAATTGATGCCACTAAGGCATTAAAATAAAATGATTGGCCTTAGTGCCCACTATTGCTTTAAGGCCAATATTTAATTTAATGTCCTTATTGCCACAATTACATTCTAAAACACTTATTTTAAATTTTTAATGAGTACTCCCTAGAGTTTCCTATTGAGGCTTAAAGTTATATTAATTTGCCTTAGTACGTAATTGCCTTCGGAGGCACAAAATTAAATTTACTGGCCTCAATGCCCACAATTGCCTTCTAACAAATTATGTGTAACTAATTGTCCTTAGCACCATTAATTGCCTTCAGAGGCATTAAATTAAATTAATTGGCCTAACCGCCAATTGCCTTCTATACAAATTATGTTGTATAATACCAATTAATTTAATTACATTAATTTAATTAAGGCATTATTTATTATTAATAATTTAAATTATGTTTAATATTGGCCACAATCGCCTTATGAGGCATTAAATTAAATTAGTCATCCTTATTGCCACAGTTACCTTCTAAAACACTAAATTCAACTAATTGACCTTAGTTTCGGCAATTTTCTACTAAGGTATAAAATTAAATTAATTTGCCGTACCATCCGTTTTTCCAAATCTGGGCGTAAAATTTAATTAACTGGCATCAATTTCTATTTTTTTTTCTTAAATTTATTGTACTTAATTAAAACCTTCAATTAACAAATTAATAAAAACAAGGCACTAAATAAAATTAATTTTATTTATAATAAAATTTAATTTAATAAGGCACAAATTAATTAATTTTAATTTCAATTAAATTAATTAAATTTACTGGCCTCAATGCCCACAATTGCCTTCTAAGAAATTATGTGTAACTAATTGTCCTTAGCACCATTAATTGCCTTCAGAGGCATTTTATTAAATTAATTGGCCGTACCGCCAATTGCACACTAAGACATTAAATTAAATCAATTGGCCTTAAATGGCAACTAGTGCTTACGACAAATTCAGTTAAATCAATTAATCGTAATGCCCACAATCGCCTTATGAGGCATTAAATTAAATTAGTCATCCTTATTGCCAATTAATTTCTATTTTACTAAATTATTTGGAAAATTGGATGTTAATAGCACTAAGGCATTAAAATAAAATGATTGGCCTTAGTGCCCACTATTGCTTTCCGAGGCACAATATTAAATTAATTGTCCTTATTGCCACAATTACATTCTAAAACACTTATTTTAAATTTTTATGAGTACTCCCTAATTGCCGAAAAAGCGAGGCTTAAAGTTATATTAATTTGCCTTAGTACCCGTAATTGCCTTCGGAGGCACAAAATTAAATTTACTGGCCTCAATGCCCACAATTGCCTTCTAACAAATTATGTGTAACTAATTGTCCTTAGCACCATTAATTGCCTTCAGAGGCATTAAATTAAATTTTATTGCCCAGATTTAGAAAATTGCACACTAAGACATTAAATTAAATCAATTGGCCTTAGTGGCAACTAGTGCTTACGACACATTCAGTTAAATCAATCGATCGTAATGCCCACAATCGCCTTATGAGGCATTAAATTAAATTAGTCATCCTTATTGCCACAGTTACCTTCTAAAACACTAAATTCAACTAATTAATTGACCTCTAGTTTCGGCAATTTTCTACTAAGGTATAAAATTAAATTAATTTTCCGTACCATCCGTTTTTCCAAATCTGGGCGTAAAATTTAATTAACTGGCACCAATGCTCGCAATTTCCTTCTAAGAAATTAAATTTAAAAATTTATAAGCATTTAATTATTATATTTTGGTACCAAATAATTTTTTTGGCAATTACCAGACAAAATTTTAATTTTAAATTAAATTAATTGGCCGTACCGCCCCAATTGCACACTAGGACATTAAATTAAATCAATTGGACTTAGTGGCAACTAGTGCTTACGACACATTCAGTTAAATCTGAATCAATCGTAATGCCCACAATCGCCTTATGAGGCATTAAATTAAATTAGTCATCCTTATTGCCACACGGGGATTTAAGCACATTACACATGTGTATGTGAGACAGACTCTAGGGACTAGATGTAGATGTGTATAAGAGACAGGACTAATTTAATTTAATGCCTTAGTACCGTAATTGCCTTCGGAGGCACAAAATTAAATTTACTGGCCTCAATGCCCACAATTGCCTTCTAACAAATTATGTGTAACTAATTGTCCTTAGCACCATTAATTGCCTTCAGAGGCATTAAATTAAATTAATTGGCCGTACCGCCCAATTGCACACTAAGACATTAAATTAAATCAATTGGACTTAGTGGCAACTAGTGCTTACGACACATTCATACAATCAATCGATCGTAATGCCCACAATCGCCTTATGAGGCATTAAATTAAATTAGTCATCCTTATTGCCACAGTTACCTTCTAAAACACTAAATTCAACTAATTGACCTGTTTCGGCAATTTTCTACTAAGGTATAAAATTAAATTAATTTGCCGTACCATCCGTTTTTCCAAATCTGGGCGTAAAATTTAATTAACTGGCATATCAATGCTCGCAATTTCCTTCTAAGAAATTAAATTTAATTAATTGACCATCACAGACACAATTTCCTTCTAAGGCACAAAATAAAATTAATTGGCCGTATCGCCCTCGAACGCACACTAAGGCATTAAAATAAAATGATTGGCCTTAGTGCCCACTATTGCTTTTCGAGGCACAATATTAAATTAATTCTCCTTATTGCCACAATTACATTCTAAAACACTTATTTTAAATTTTTATGAGTACTCCCTAGAGTTTCCTAGCGAGGCTTAAAGTTATATTAATTTGCCTTAGTACCCGTAATTGCCTTCGGAGGCACAAAATTAAATTTATTACACATAATTTAGTTAGAAGGCAATTGTGGGCATTGAGGCCAATTGCCATTAGTAATTAATTGCCTTCAGAGGCATTAAATTAAATTAATTGGCCGTACCGCCCCCAATTGCACACTAAGACATTAAATTAAATCAATTGGACTTAGTGGCAACTAGTGCTTACGACACATTCCAATAATTTTATTTTATAGTTAAATCAATCGATCGTAATGCCCACAATCGCCTTATGAGGCATTAAATTAAATTAGTCATCCTTATTGCCGCAATTAATTTAATATTGTGCCTCGGAAAAACTAATTGACCTTAGTTTGGCAATCTCTTATACACATCTATAAAAATAAATTAGACAGCGGTACCAAATCAATTTTTCCAAATCTGGACGTAAAATTTAATTAACTGGCACCAATGCTCGCTAATTTCCTTCTAAGAAATTAAATTTAACTAATTGTCCATCACAGACACAATTTCCTTCTAAGGCACAAAATGTAATTTCCTGGCCTACGGACATCTAATGTAATATTAAAAGAAAATTATTGGCCTAGATAGTGCCCACTATTGCTTTATGAGGCAAATACAAATTAAGTGTCCTTAAGATACAATTGCTAAGGACAATAAGAATTATTTTAAATTTTATGAGTACTCCACAGAGTTTCTTAGCGAGGCTTAAATTAATATTAACTTGACTTAGTACCCGTAGTTGCCTTCGGAGGCTCAAAATTAAATTTACTGGCCTCAATGCCCACAATTGCCTTCTAAGAAAATTTTGTGTAACTAATTGTCCTTAGCACCATTAATTGCCTTGAGGCATTAAATTAAATTAATTGGCCTTACCCCCAATTGCACACTAAGACATTAAATTAAATCGATTGGCCTTAGTGGCAACTAGTGCTTACGACACATTCAGTTAAATCAATCGATCGTAATGCCCACAATCGCCTTATGAGGCATTAAATTAAATTAGTCATCCTTATTGCCACGATTACCTTCTAAAACACTAAATTCAACTAATTGGACCTTAGTTTGGCAATTTTCTACTAAGGTATAAAATTAAATTAATTTTCCGTACCATCGTGCCACTATGGCCAAAAATTTAATTAACTGTCATCAATGCTCGCAATTTCCTTCTAAGAAATTAAATTTAATTAATTGTCCTTCACAGACACAATTTCCTTCTAAGGCACTAAATAAAATTAATTGGCCGTATCGCCCTCGAATGCACACTAAGGCCTTAAAAAAAATGATTGGCCTTAGTGCCCACTATTGCTTTACGGGTACAATTACAAATTAATATCCTACTTTAAGGCAATTACAAATGCTAATTATTTTATTTTAATGCCTTATTGTGTCTGTGATGCACCTGTCTCTTAAAGTTATATTAATTTCCCTTAGAACCCGTAATTGTGCTTCAGAGGCACAAAATGTGTATAATTTACTGGCCTCAATGCCCACAATTGCCTTCCAAGAAATTATGTGTAACTCAATTAATGGCTGTCTCTTATACACATCTAGATGTGTATAAGAGACAGCGGTACGCGTACCCCAATTGCACACTGTCTCTTATACACATCTAGCACTGTGTATAAGAGACAGGCCTTAGTGTGCATTCGAGGGGGTACTAATGCAAATTAATTTTAACTTTAAAAGAATTGTGTCTGTAAGGACTAGGGTGTAGTTATGTCTCTTAAACACAGGAGACAGAATTTAAAGTAAGTGTTTTAAAAACGGGTGGTACGTCAAATTAATTTAATTTGCCACACCTTAGTAGAAAATTGCCGAAAGTACTGGTCAATTAGTTGAATTTACTGCTTTAGAAAGCTAACATGGCAATCTAAGAAATTAAATTTAATTTAATTGGCCATACAGACACAATTTCCATCTAGATGCACTAAAGAGAAATTGTTTCTGTGCCTCGAGCAGACTGGCATTAAAATAGAATGATTGGCCTTAAGAGAACTATTGCTTTATGAGGCACAATATTAAATTAATTGTCCTTATTGCCACAATTACATTCTAAAACACTTATTTTAAATTGTTATCAGTACTCCCTATACACATCTAGGCTTAAAGTTATATTAATTTGCCTTAGTACCCGGAAATTGTGGGCTGTCTCTTAATGCGAAAATTAAAATAACTGGCCTCAATGCCCACAATTGCCTTCTAATAAATTATGTGTAACTAATTGTCCTTAGCACCATTAATTGCTCTTCAGAGGCATTAAATTAAATTAATTAGCGTAAGGCAAATTGCACACTAAGCATTAAATTAGGCAAACTCAATTGTACTTAGTGGCAACTAGATGCTTACGACACATTTATTAATTTTATTTATGCGTAAGAAGGACAATCGCCTTATGATGGTCAATTAATTAAATTAGTCATCCTTATTTCCACAGTTACATTCTAAAACACTAAATTCAACTAATTGACCTTAGTTTGGCAATTTTCTACTAAGGTATAAAATTAATTTAATTTGCCGTACCATCCGTTTTTCCAAGATAACTGTGGCAAAAAGGATGAACTAATTTCAATTTAATGCAATTTCCTTCTAAGAAATTAAATTTAATTAATTGAATGTCACAGAAGGCAATTTCCTTCTAAGGCACTATGCTAATCTAATTGGCCGTATCGCATAAGGCACTTTAAGGCATTACGATCAATTGATAAAATGTGTCTCTTAGACAGGTTCTAGTGTGCAATACGTGCAGCAATAAGGATATTAATTTAATATGTTGTGCAATTACATTCTAAAACACTTATTTTAAATTTTATGAGTACTCCTAGAGTTTCCTAGCGAGGCTTAAAGTTATATTAATTTGCCTTAGTACCCGTAATTGCCTTCGGAGGCACAAAATTAAATTTACTGGCCTCAATGCCCACAATTGCCTTCTAACAAATTATGTGTAACTAATTGTCCTTAGCACCATTAATTGCCTTCAGAGGCCTTAAATTAAATTAATTGGCCGTACCCCAATTGCACACTAAGACATTAAATTAAATCAATTGGCCTTAGTGGCAACTAGTGCTTACGACACATTCAGTTAAATCAATCGATCGTAATGCCCACAATCGCCTTATGAGGCATTAAATTAAATTAGTCATCCTTATTGCCACAGTTACCTTCTAAAACACTAAATTCAACTAATTGACCTTAGTTTCGGCAATTTTCTACTAAGGTATAAAAGGAAATTAATTTGCCGTACCATCCGTTTTCCAAATCTAAATTTAAGAAAAAAATTCTTAGAAAATTAGTTAACTGGCATCAATGCTCGCAATTTCCTTCTAAGAAATTAAATTTAATTAATTGACCTTCACAGACACAATTTCCTTCTAAGGCACTAAATAAAATTAATTGGCCGTATCGCCCTCGAACGCACACTAAGGCATTAAAATAAAATGATTGGCCTTAGTGCCCACTATTGCTTTAGAGGCACAATATTAAATTAATTGTCCTTAATCTGTCTCTTATACACATCTAGATGTGTATAAGAGACAGCAATTACATTCTAAAGCACTCATTTGAAATTGTTATGAGTACTCTAGATGTGTATAAGAGACAGGCCAATCCTTTGAATTTAATGCCTTAGAAGGCGTTGTGGGGAGGCACAAAATTAAATTTAGTGGCCTCAATGCCCATAAATTGCCTTCTAATAAGGCAATGTAACTAATTGTCCTTAGCACCATTAATTGCCTTAAGAGGCATTAAATTAAATTAATTGGCGTACCGCCCCCAATTGCACACTAAGACATTAAATTAAATCAATTGGCCTTAGTGGCAACTAGTGCTTACGACTTCACATTCAGTTAAATCAATCGATCGTTATGCCCACAATCGCCTTATGAGGCATTAAATTAAATTAAGGATCATCCTTATTGCCACGATTAATTGAATATTGTGCCTCAGAAAGCAATAGACCTTAGTTTCGGCAATTTTCTACTAAGGTATAAAATTAAATTAATTTGCCGTACCATCGTTTTTCCAAATCTGGGCGTAAAATTTAATTAACTGGCATCAATGCTCGCAATTTCCTTCTAAGAAATTAAATTTAATTAATTGACCTTCACAGACACAATTTCCTTCTAAGGCACTAAATAAAATTAATTGGCCGTATCGCCCTCGAACGCACACTAAGGCATTAAAATAAAATGATTGGCCTTAGTGCCCACTATTGCTTTCTGAGGCACAATATTAAATTAATTGTCCTTATTGCCACAATTACATTCTAAAGCACTTATTTTAAATTGTTATGAGTACTCCCTAGAGTTTCCTGGCGAGGTTTAAAGTTATATTAATTTGCCTTATTTACCCGTAATAGCCCTGTGCCCAGATTTGGAGGCACAAGATTAAATATACTGGACTTAATGCCCATAAGATGCCTTCGAAGAAATTATGGCCAAAATTTATTGAGTACTCATAACCTTTTTAGGCATTAAATTAAATTAATTGGCCGTACCGCCCCCAATTGCACACTAAGACATTAAATTAAATCAATTGGCCTTAGTGGCAACTAGTGCTTACGACACATTCAGTTAAATCAATCGATCGTAATGCCCACAATCGCCTTATGAGGCAATAAATTAAATTTAGTGCTCTTAGTACACATCTAATTGTATAAGTGAAGGTCAATTAATTAAATTGGCCTTAATTTTATTTTCTGCCTTATAAGGAAATTAATTTGCCGTACCATCGTTTTTCCAAATCTGGGCCAAAAATTTAATTAACTGGCATCAATGCTCGCAATTTCCTTCTAAGAAATTAAATTTAATTAATTGACCTTCACAGACACAATTTCCTTCTAAGGCACTAAATAAAATCAGAAAGGTCTTAGTGGGCACTAAGGCTTTCTGAGGCATATTATTAAATTAATTATCCTTATTGCCACAATTACATTCTAGATGCACTTATTTGAAATTGTTTTCAGTACTTCCTATCATTTGATTAAGATTTAATGGTCTTAAGGTTATATTAATTTGCCTTAGTGACAGTTAATTGCCTTCGGAGAGCACAAAATTGGAACGGTACGGCCAATTAATTTAATTTAATGCCTCTGAAGGCAATAATGTGTCTAAGGTATTATACAAATTAATTTGTATACCACCCAGTTTTCCAATTCTGGCGTAAAATTTAATTAACTGGCATCAATGCTCGCAATTTCCTTCTAAGAAATTAAATTTAATTAATTGACCTTAGACAGACACAATTTCCTTCTAAGGCACTAAATAAAATTAATTGGCCGTATCGCCCTCGAACGCAAATTTAAGGCCTTAAAGGAAATTGATGTGCCTTAGTGCCAGTTAATTAAATTTAAGCCTCAGAAGGCCCTTATGGGTACTTTAGTTACACATAATTTCTTACGCCTAGATTAATGGCCGTACCACTCGTTTTTCCAAATCAGGCGTAAAATTTAATTAACTGGCATCAATGCTCGCAATTTCCTTCTAAGAAATTAAATTTAATTAATTGACCTTCACAGACACAATTTCCTTCTAAGGCACTAAATAAAATTAATTGGCCGTATTTTCAAATTAAGGCATTAAAATAAAATGATTGGCCTTAGTGCCAACTAGATTGCTTTTCGAGGCACGATATTAAATTAATAGATTGTCCTTAGTGCCACAATTACATTCTAAAGCACTTATTTGAAATTGTTATCAGTACTCCCTAAAGTTTCCTAGCGAGGCTTAAGGTTATATTAATTTGCCTTAGTACCCGTAATTGCCTTCGGAGGCACAAAATTAAATTTACTGGCCTCAATGCCCACAATTGCCTTCTAAGAAATTATGTGTAACTAATTGTCCTTAGCACCATTAATTGCCTTCAGAGGCATTAAATTAAATTAATTGGCCGTACCGAATTGCACACTAAGATATTAAATTAAGAGAATTGGCAATAGTGGCAACTAGTGCTTACGACACATTCAGTTAAATCAATCGATCGTAATGCCCACAATCGCCTTATGAGGCATTAAATTAAATTAGTCATCCTTATTGCCGCAATTACCTTCTAAAACACTAAATTCAACTAATTGAACTTACGTTTCGTCAATTTTCTGCTAAGGTATAAAATTAAATTAATTTGCCGTACCATCCGTTTTTCCAAATCTGGGCATGTAAAATTTAATTAACTGGCATCAATGCTCGCAATTTCCTTCTAAGAAATTAAATTTAATTAATTGACCTTCACAGACACAATTTCCTTCTAAGGCACTAAATAAAATTAATTGGCCGTATCGCCCTCGATGTGTATAAGAGACATTAAAACCTTAAAATGATTGGCCTTAGTGCCCACTATTGCCTGTCTCTTATACACATCTAGATGTGTATAAGAGACAGATATTAAATTAATTGTCCTTATTGCCACAATTACATTCTAAAGCACTTATTTTGAAATTGTTATGAGTACTCCTAAGAGTTTCCCCATAGGGCTGTCTCTTATACACATCTAGATGTGTGTAGAGTACAGTAGTTGCCTTCAGAGGCACAAAATTAAATTTACTGGCCTCAATGCCCACAATTGCCTTCTAAGAAATTATGTGTAACTAATTGTCCTTAGCACCATTAATTGCCTTAAGAGGCATTAAATTAAATTAATTGGTCGTACCGCTCCCAATTGGAAACTAAGACATTAAATGCCAATCAATTATGCCAGATTAGTGAAGAATGTAGTATAAGAGAAGGAAAATTGGATGTATCAATCATTCGTAATACCCACAATCGCCTTATGAGGTCAAATTATTTTATTCATCCTTATTGCCACGATTACCTTCTAAAACACTAAATTCAACTAATTGACCTTAGTTTTGGCAATTTTCTACTAAGGTATAAAATTAAATTAATTTTCCGTACCATCCGTTTTTCCAAATCTGGCGTAAAATTTAATTAACTGGCATCAATGCTCGCAATTTCCTTCTAAGAAATTAAATTTAATTAATTGACCTTCACAGACACAATTTCCTTCTAAGGCACTAAATAAAATTAATTGGCCGTATCGCCCTCGAATGCACACTAAGGCATTAAAATGGGTGATTGGCCTTAGTTTAAACTAATGCTTTTCGAGGCACGATATTAAATTAATTGTCCTTATTACAATTTTATTCTAAAGCACTTATTTGAAATTGTTATCAGTACTCCTAAAGTTTCCTAGCGAGGCTTAAGGTTATATTTAAAATTTGCCTTAGTACCCGTAATTGCCTTCGGAGGCACAAAATTAAATTTACTGGCCTCAATGCCCACAATTGCCTTCTAAGAAATTATGTGTAACTAATTGTCCTTAGCACCATTAATTGCCTCGAGGCATTAAATTAAATTAATTGGCCGTACCCCCAATTGCACACTAAGACATTAAATTAAATCAATTGGCCTTAGTGGCAACTAGTGCTTACGACACATTCAATTAAATCAATCGATCGTAATGCCCACAATCGCCTTATGAGGCATTAAATTAAATTAGTCATCCTTATTGCCACAGTTACATTCTAAAACACTACATTCAACTAATTGACCGTAGTTTTGGGCATTTCCTACTAAGGTATTAAATTAAATTAATTTGCCGTACCATCTCTTATACACATCTAGGGTGTATAAATTTAATTAAATGCCTAAGGCATCAATGCTTAGTATTTCCTTCTAAGAAATTAAATTTAATTAATTGACCTTCACAGACACAATTTCCTTCTAAGGCTAAGCACTAAATAAAATTAATTGGCCGTATCGCCCTTGTTACATTTTAAGGCATTAGTGTAAAATGATTGGCCTTAGTACCCACTAGATGTGTTCCGGAGACGATATTAAATACCGATAACAATTTCAAATAAGTACATTCTAAAGCACTTATTTCAGACAGGTTGTGGGGATTACGATCGATTGATTCAACTGAATGTGTCGTATGCATTAGTTGCCACTAAGGCCAATTGATTTAATTTAATGTCTTAGTATTCTTGGCCTCAATGCCCACAATTGCCTTCTAAGAAATTATGTGTAACTAATTGTCCTTAGCCCTATTAATTGCCTTCAGAGGCATTGAATTAAATTAATTGGCCATACTGCCCCCAATTGCACACTAAGACATTAAATTAAATCAATTGGCCTTAGTGGCAACTAGTGCTTACGACACATTCAGTTAAATCAATCGATCGTAATGCCCACAATCGCCTTATGAGGCATTAAATTAAATTAGTCATCCTTATTGCCAAAACAGTTACCTTCAAAAACACTAAATTCAACTAATTGACCTTAGTTTGGCAATTTTCTACTAAGGTATAAAATTAAATTAATTACTAAGTACACATTAATTTAACCTTAAGGCCTCGATAGGCATTTAGGCTAGTCAATCTATAATTTCCTTCTAAGAAATTAAATTTAATTAATTGACAATTCACAGACACAATTTCCTTCTAAGGCACTAAATAAAATTAATTGGCCGTATCGCCCTCGAAGCCACACTAAGGCATTAAAATAAAATGATTGGCCTTAGTGCCCACTATTGCTTTCCGAGGCACAATATTAAATTAATTGTGTAATATTGCCACAATTACATTCTAAAGCAATTATTTGAAATTGTTATCAGTACTCCTAAAGTTTCCTAGCGAGGCTTAAGGTTATATTAATTTGCCTTAGTACCGGTAATTGCCTTCGGAGGCACAAAATTAAATTTACTGGCCTCAATGCCCACAATTGCCTTCTAAGAAATTATGTGTAACTTTAATTGTCCTTAGTAGGGAATTACAATTAGCTAAGGACAATTAGTTAGAAGGCAATTGTTCATTGAGGCCAAGGCACAATAAGACATTAAATTAAATCAATTGGCCTTAGTGGCAACTAGTGCTTACGACACATTCAGTTAAATCAATCGATCGTAGATGTGTCCACACATCGCCTTATGTATAAGAGATTAGTGGCAATAAGGGCACTGAGACTAGTAAATCTAATTTTGTGCCTCTGACCTTAGTTTCGGCAATTTTCTACTAAGGTTAATATTAAATTAATTCACCGTACCCTCCGTTTTTATCAAAAATCTGGGCGTAACATTTAATTAACCGGCATCAATGCCGCAATTTTCTGCTAGGAAATTAAATTTAATTAATTGACCTTAATGCCTCATAAGGCGGTATTGTGGGCACTACGATCGATTGATTTAGCTAAATCGAGCAAGCTAAGGCCAAAAATTTTATGAGTATCTGCCTTAGTGCACATCTAGATGTCGTATAAGAGACAGCTCCAGGGAGTACTTATAACAATTTCAAATAAGTGCTTTAGTATGTAATGGTGGCATAAGTTGCGTTTCCTAGCGAGGCTTAAAGTTATATTAATTTGCCTTAGTAAATTAATTGCCTTCGGAGGCACAAAATTAAATTTACTGGCCTCAATGCCCACAATTGCCTTCTAAGAAATTATGTGTAACTAATTGTCTCTTAGGCCAATTAATTGCCTTTAGAGCCATCTAAATTAAATTAATTGGTTGAAGGCAATTGTGGACGCTAAGGACAATTAGTTACACATAATTTCTTAGGACAATTAGTTACACAAAATTTTCTTAGAAGGCAATCGTGGGCATCTAGATGTGTATAAGAGTTAATTAAATTAAATTAGTAAATTTCTTAGAAGGCAATTATGTGCATTGAGGCCAGTAAATTAAACTTTTTGGCCCCGATTTGGCAATTTTCGGCAAATACTTTAATATACCTGTCAAATTAATACAATTTAGCTAGTATAAGTAATTTTTCCAAATCTAGGGCGTAAAATTTAATTAACTGCATCAATGCTCGCAATTTCCTTCTAAGGCCAATTAAATTTAATTAATTGACCTTCACAGACAATTACTTTCCTTCTAAGGCACTAAATAAAATTAATTGGCCGTATCGCCCTTAACGGGCACTAAGGCATTAAATATAAATGATTGGCCTTAGTGCCCACTATTGAGTTACGAGGCACGATATTAAATTAATTGTCCTTATTGCCACAATTACATTCTAAAGCACTTATTTGAAATTGTTATCAGTACTCCTAAAGTTTCCTAGCGAGGCTTAAGGTTATATTAATTTGCCTTAGTACCCGTAATTGCCTTCGGAGGCACAAAATTAAATTTACTGGCCTCAATGCCCACAATTGCCTTCTAAGAAATTATGTGTAACTAATTGTCCTTAGCACCATTAATTGCCTTTCAATTATTAAATTTAATTAATTGGCCGTACCAAGGCAATTGCACACTAAGACAATTAAATTAAATCAATGTGGCGGCAATTTTCTACTAAGGTATAAAATTAAATTAATTTTCCGTACCATCCGTTTTTCCAAATCTAGGCGTAAAATTTAATTAACTGGCATCAATGCTCGCAATTTCCTTCTAAGAAATTAAATTTAATTAATTGACCTTCACAGACACAATTTCCTTCTAAGGCACTAAATAAAATTAATTGGCCGTATCGCCTCGACACAGGAAGGCTTTAATTTTATTTACCTGTCTCTTATACACATCTAGTGGGCACTAAGAGGAAGAATTTTAATTTAATTTAAGTCCAAATGCCAATTAATGGTGCTAATCTGGAAATTTTTATGAGTACTCCTAGAGTTTCCTAGCGAGGCAGCTTAAAGTTATATTAATTTGCCTTAGTACCCGTAATTGCCTTCGGAGGCACAAAATTAAATTTACTGGCCTCAATGCCCACAATTGCCTTCTAACAAATTATGTGTAACTAATTGTCCTTAGCACCATTAATTGCCTTCAGAGGCATTAAATTAAATTAATTGGCCGTACCACCCCCATTGCACACTAAGACATTAAATTAAATCAATTGGCCTTAGTGGCAACTAGTGCTTACGACACATTCAGGACAATTAGTTACAATTAATAGTTTACACAATTTCCTTCTAAGGCACTAAATAAAATTAATTGGCCGTATCGCCCTCGAACAGAGGAGTCAATTTATTGCCACAATTACCTTCTAAAACACTAAATTCAATTAATTGACCTTAGTTAAATTTGTACGCTGTGAAGGTCAATTAATTAAATTTAATTGCCGTACCACTCGTTTTTCCAAATCAGGCCTAACAATTAAATTAACTGGCATCAATGCTCGCAATTTCCTTCTAAGAAATTAAATTTAATTAATTGACCTTCACAGACACAATTTCCTTCTTAGGCACTAAATAAAATTACTTGGCCGTATCGCCTCGAGCACACTTAAGGCAATACTGTCTCTTATACACATCTAGTGCAACTAGGACTAAGGCTTAGAAGGCAATTGTGGGAATTGAGGCCAGCACCATAATTGCCTTGAGAGGCATTAAATTAAATTAATTGGCGTACCCCCAATTGCACACTTAGACATTAAATTAAATCAATTGAGCCTTAGAGGCAATTAGTGCTTACGACATATTTACTTAAATCAATCGATCGTATTGAGGCCACAAATCGCCTTATGTGGCATCTAAATTAAATTAGTCATCCTTTAGCCACGATTACCTTCTAAAACACTAAATTCAACTAATTGACCTTAGTTTGGCAATTTTGTACTAAGGTATAAAATTAAATTAATTTGCCGTACCATCCGTTTTTCCAAATCTAGGCGTAAAATTTAATTAACTGGCATCAATGCTCGCAATTTCCTTCTAAGAAATTAAATTTAATTAATTGACCTTCACAGACACAATTTCCTTCTAAGGCACTAAATAAAATTAATTGGCCGTATCGCCCTCGAATGGACACTAAGGCATTAAAATAAAATGATTGGCCTATATGTGTCCCACTAGAGCCATATGAGACACTATATTAAATTAATTGTCCTTATTGCCACAATTACATTCTAAATTTTATACCTTAGTAGAAAATTGTTATCAGTACTCCCTAAAGTTTCCTAGCGAGGCTTAGTGTTATATTAATTTGCCTTAGTACCCGTAATTGCATTACGGAGGCACAAAATTAAATTTACTGGCCTTAATGCCAATTATTGTGTTCTAAGAGATTAGATGTGTAACTAATTGTCCTTAGCACAATTAATTACCTTAAATTTTTCCAAATCTGGGCGTAAAATTTAATTAACTGGCATCAATGCTCGCAATTTCCTTCTAAGAAATTAAATTTAATTAATTGACCTTCACAGACACAATTTCCTTCTAAGGCACTAAATAAAATTAATTGGCCGTATCGCCCTCGAACGCGATTAAATTAAATGAATTGGCCTTAGTGGCAAATTAATATAACCTTAAGCCTCGCTAGGAAACTTTAGGGATCGTAATGCCCACAATCGCCTTATGAGGCATTAAATTAAATTAGTCATCCTTATTGCCACGATTACCTTCTAAAACACTAAATGTTCGTCTGTCTCTTATACACATCTCAGTTAAGCAATTTACTACTAAGGTATAAAATTAAATTAATATACCATCCGTTTTTCCAAATCTGGGCAGTAAAATTTAATTAACTGCCATCAATGCTCGCAATTTCCTTCTAAGAAATTAAATTTAATTAATTGACCTTCACAGACACAATTTCCTTCTAAGGCACTAAATAAAATTAATTGGCCGTATCGCCCTCGAAAGCACACTAAGGCATTAAAATAAAATGATTGGCCTTAGTGCCCACTATTGCTTTAATATAACTTTAAGCCTCGCTATAATTTATTAAATTAATTGTCCTTATTGCCACAATTACATTCTAAAGCACTTATTTGAAATTGTTATCAGTACTCCCTATCCCAAGTTTCCTAGCGAGGCTTAAAGTTATATTAATTTGCCTTAGTACCCGTAATTGCCTTCGGAGGCACAAAATTAAATTTACTGGCCTCAATGCCCACAATTGCCTTCTAAGAAATTATGTGTAACTAATTGTCCTTAGCACCATTAATTGCCTTCAGGCATTAAATTAAATTAATTGGCGTACCCCCAATTGCACACTAAGACATTAAATTAAATCAATTGGACTTAGTGGCAACTAGTGCTTACGACACATTAAGTTTTGTCAATCGATCGTAATGCCCACAATCGCCTTATAGGCATTAAATTAAATTAGTCATCCTTATTGCCTTAGTGTATTCGAAAACACTAAATTCAACTAATTGACCTTAGTTTTGGCAATTTTCTACTAAGGTATAAAATTAAATTAATTTTCCGTACCATCCGTTTTTCCAAATCTGGGCGTAAAATTTAATTAACTGGCATCAATGCTCGCAATTTCCTTCTAAGAAATTAAATTTAATTAAAAATTGACCTTCACAGACACAATTTCCTTCTAAGGCACTAAATAAAATTAATTGGCCGTATCGCCCTCGAACGCACTTTAAGGCATCGCTATAAAATGATTGGCCTTAGTGCCCACTATTGCTTTCCGAGGCACGATATTAAATTAATTGTCCTTATTGCCACAATTACATTCTAAAGCACTTATTTGAAATTGTTATGAGTACTCCCTAGAGTTTCCTAGCGAGGCTTAAAGTTATATTAATTTGCCTTAGTACCCGTAATTGCCTTCGGAGGCACAAAATTAAATTTACTGGCCTCAATGCCCACAATTGCCTTCTAACAAATTATGTGTAACTAATTGTCCTTAGCACCATTAATTGCCTTTTAAGGCATTAAATTAAGGAAATTGGCCGTACCGCCCCCAATTGCACACTAAGACATTAAATTAAATCAATTGGCAATTAGTGGCAACTAGTGCTTACGACACATTCAGTTAAATCAATCGATCGTAATGCCCACAATCGCCTTATGAGTCTCTAGGGAGTACTAGCATTAAATTAAATTAGTCATCCTTATTGCCAAGAGCCTTCTAAAACACTAAATTCAACTAATTGCCTTTAGAAGGAAATTGCGAGCAAGGTATAAAAGTAAATTAATTTTCCGTACCATCCGTTTTCCCAAATCTGGGTACGTAAAATTAGTTTAATTAGCATACTGCACGTAATTTCCTTCTAAGAAATTAAATTTAATTAATTGACCTTCAGAGACACAATTTCCTTCTTAGGCACTAAATAAAATTAAGGCCGTATCGCCCTAAAAGCACACTAAGGCATTAAAATAAAATGATTGGCCTTAGTGCCCACTTTAATTTAATTCGAGGCACGATATTAAATTAATTGTCCTCAGTGCCACAATTACATTCTAAAGCACTTATTTGAAATTGTTATCAGTACTCCCTAAAGTTTCCTAGCGAGGCTTAAGGTTATATTAATTTGCCTTAATACCCGTCGTTGCCTCGAATAGACAATAGTAAACTTACTGGCCTCAATGCCCACTTGATTTAATTTGAGCTTTGGTAAGTAATTAATGCTCGCAATTTCCTTCTAAGAAATTAAATTTAATTAATTGACCTTCACAGACACAATTTCCTTCTAAGGCACTAAATAAAATTAATTGGCCGTATCGCCCTCGAACGCACACTAAGGCATTAAAATAAAATGATTGTGTATCTTAGCCTTAGTGCCCACTATTGCTTTAGAGGCAGGATGACTAATTTAATTTAATGCTCTAGAAGGCGATTGTGGTGCTGAGGATAATTAATTTAACATGAGTTGTCCTAGAGTTTCCTAGCGAGGCTTAAAGTTATATTAATTTGCCTTAGTACCCGTAATTGCCTTCGGAGGCACAAAATTAAATTTACTGGCCTCAATGCCCACAATTGCCTTCTAACAAATTATGTGTAACTAATTGTCCTTAGCACCATTAATTGCCTTCAGAGGCATTAAATTAAATTAATTGGCCGTACCGCCCCCAATTGCACACTAAGACATTAAATTAAATCAATTGGCCTTAGTGGCAACTAGTGCTTACGACACATTTTTAATTTTGCCTCAATCGATCGTAATGCCCACAATCGCCTTATGAGGCATTAAATTAAATTAGTCATCCTTATTGCCACAGTTACCTTCTAAAACACTAAATTCAACTAATTGACCTTAGTTTCGGCAATTTTCTACTAAGGTTAATACATAAAATTAAATTAATTTGCCGTACCATAAGTTTTTTCCATCTGGGCGTAAAATTTAATTAACTGGCATCAATGTGCTCGCAATTTCCTTCTAAGAAATTAAATTTAATTAATTGACCTTCACAGACACAATTTCCTTCTAAGGCACTAAATAAAATTAATTGGCCGTATCGCCCTCGATTACACTAAGGCATTAAAATAAAATGATTGGCCTTAGTGCCCACTATTGCTTTACGAGGCACGATATTAAATTAATTGTCCTTATTGCCACAATTACATTCTAAAGCACTTATTTGAAATTGTTATCAGTACTCCCTAAAGTTTCCTAGCGAGGCTTAAAGTTATATTAATTTGCCTTAGTACCTCTAATTGCCTTCGGAGGCACAAAATTAAATTTACTGGCCTCAATGCCCACAATTGCCTTCTAAGAAATTATGTGTAACTAATTGTCCTTAGCACCAATAATTGCCTTGGAGCCTGTAAATTAAATTAATTGGCCGAACCCCAATTTAACACTGGAGTAAGACATTAAATTAAATCAATTGGCCTTAGTGGCAACTAGTGCTTACGACACATTCAGTTAAATCAATCGATCGTAATGCCCACAATCGCCTTATGAGGCATTAAATTAAATTAGTCATCCTTATTGCCACAGTTACCTTCTAAAACACTAAATTCAACTAATTGACCTTAGTTTTGGCAATTTTCTACTAAGGTATAAAATTAAATTAATTTTCCGTACCATCGTTTTTCCAAATCTGGGCGTAAAATTTAATTAACTGGCATCAATGCTCGCAATTTCCTTCTAAGAAATTAAATTTAATTAATTGACCTTTACAGACACAATTTCCTTCTAAGGCACTAAATAAAATTAATTGGCCGTATCGCCCTCGTGGGCACTAAGGCCACTAAATTAAATTTTGGCCTTAGTGCCCAATAGATTGCTTTTCGAGGCACGATATTAAATTAATTGTCCTTAGTGCCACAATTACATTCTAAAGCACTTATTTGAAATTGTTATCAGTACTCCCTAAAGTTTCCTAGCGAGGCTTAAGGTTATATTAATTTGCCTTAGGCCTCCGTAATTGCCTTCGGAGGCACAAAATTAAATTTATAGGCCTCAATGCCCACAATTGCCTTCTAACAAATTATGTGTAACTAATTGTCCTTAGCACCATTAATTGCCTTCAGAGGCATTAAATTAAATTAAGGCCTGTATAGGAGAACATCGGTGTTGCACACTAAGACATTAAATTAAATCAATTGGCTTTAGTGGCAACTAGTGCTTACGACACATTCAGTTAAATCAATCGATCGTAATGCCCACAATCGCCTTATGAGGCATTAAATTAAATTAGTCATCCTTATTGCCACAGTTAAATTGCGAAACATTGATGCCAGTTAATTAAATTTTACGCCAGATTTGGAAAAACGGATGACGGAAAATTAATTTTCCGTACCATCGTTTTCCAAATCTGGGCGTAAAATTTAATTTACTGGCATCAATGGCCGCAATTTAATTCTAAGAAATTAAATTTAATTAATATGACCTTCACAGACACAATTTCCTTCTAAGGCACTAAATAAAATTAATTGGCCGTATCGCCCTCGAATGCACACTAAGGCATTAAAATAAAATAATTGGCCTTAGTGCCCACTATTGCTTTCTGAGGCACAATATTAAATTAATTGTCCTTATTGCCACAATTACATTCTAAAACACTTATTTTAAATTTTTATCAGTACTCCCTAGAGTTTCCTAGCGAGGCTTAAAGTTATATTAATTTGCCTTAGTACCCGTAATTGCCTTCGGAGGCACAAAATTAAATTTACTGGCCTCAATGCCCACAATTGCCTTCTAAGAAATTATGTGTAACTAATTGTCCTTAGCACCATTAATTGCCTCATAAGGCTGTCTGAAATTAATTGGCCGTACAGCCCCAATTGCACACTAAGACATTAAATTAAATCAATTGGACTTAGTGGCAACTAGTGCTTACGACACATTCAGTTAAATCAATCGATCGTAATGCCCACAATCGCCTTATGTTAGGCATTAAATTAAATTAGTCATCCTTATTGCCACAGTTACCTTCTAAAACACTAAATTCAACTAATTGACCTTAGTTTCGGCAATTTTCTACTAAGGTATAAAATTAAATTAATTTTAGTACCATCGTTTTTCCAAATCGGGCGTAAAATTTAATTAAGGCATCAATGCTGCAATTTCCTTCTAAGAAATTAAATTTAATTAATTGACCTTCATGAGACACAATTTTTAAGCCTCGCTAGGAAACTTTAGAGAGTACCTGTCTCTTATACAATCATTTTATTGTAATGCCTTAGTGATGGCCTTAGTGCCTCACTATAAACAATAGTGAGGCATTATATTAAATTAATTGTCCTTATTGCCACAATTACATTCTAAAGCACTTATTTGAAATTGTTATCAGTACTCCTAGAGTTTCCTAGCGAGGCTTAAAGTTATATTAATTTGCCTTAGTACCCGTAATTGCCTTCGGAGGCACAAAATTAAATTTACTGGCCTCAATGCCCTCACAATTGCCTTCTAAGAAATTATGTGTAACTAATTGTCCTTAGCACCAATAATTGCCTTCAGAGGCATTAAATTAGATAAATTGGCCCCAATTGCACACTAAGACATTAAATTAAATCAATTGGCCTTAGTGGCAACTAGTGCTTACGACACATTAGTTAAATCAATCGATCGTAATGCCCACAATCGCCTTATGGGGCATTAAATTAAATTAGTCATCATTATTGCCAATTGATTTAATTTAATATTTTAGTGTGCTATTGCTGTCTCTTATACACATCTAGATGTGTATAAGAGACAGCGTAAGCACTAGTTGCCACTACCATCGTTTTCCAAATCGGGCTGTTGCCACTACGATCGAATGCTCGGAATTTCCTTCTAAGAAATTAAATTTAATTAATTGACCTTCACAGACACAATTTCCTTCTAAGGCACTAAATAAAATTAATTGGCCGTATCGCCCTCGAACGCACACTAAGGCATTAAAATAAAATGATTGGCCTTAGTGCCCACTATTGCTTTAATTGCACGATATTAAATTAATTGTCCTTACACCCACAAGTGTAAATTCTAAAACACTCATTTTAAATGTATATTACTCCCTAGAAGCAATAACACCTTAATGTGTATAATAGACAGTGTGTAGGGCTATATTAATTTAATGGTGGCCAATCACTGTCTCTTATACACATCTAGATGTGTATAAGAGACAGGGAGTGGCATAAGGATGACTAAAGAAATTGTGAGCATTGGAGCCATGTAATTGTGGCAATAATTGCCTTGAGGCATTAAATTAAATTAATTGGCGTACCCCAATTGCACACTAATTTGGAATTAAATCAATTGGCCTTAGTGGCAACTAGTGCTTACGACACATTCAGTTAAATCAATCGATCGTAATGCCCACATTCGCCTTATGAGGCATTAAATTAAATTAGTCATCCTTATTGCCACAGTTACCTTCTAAAACACTAAATTCAACTAATTGACCTTAGTTTCGGCAATTTTCTACTAAGGTATAAAATTAAAATTAATTTGCCGTACCATCCATTTTTTCCAAATCTGGGCGTAAAATTTAATTAACTGGCATCAATGCTCGCAATTTCCTTCTAAGAAATTAAATTTAATTAATTGACCTTCACAGACACAATTTCCTTCTAAGGCACTAAATAAAATTAATTGGCCGTATCGCCCTCGAACGCACACTAATGGCAAATTAAATGCCTTAATGCCTGTCTCTTATACACATCTAGATGTGTATAAGATTAATTTAATTGCTGTCTCTTAACACATCTAAAGCAATAGTGGGCACTAAGTGCCAATCATTGCTTTTTTTGATGCACGTATCGTTCGATTTGTATAATTACAGCCATAATAGCTGTTCTAAGGCACTTATCTGCGATGTGTAATAAGTTAAAT